>CAJNDT010000261.1:182500-258664 GCA_905221615.1 Symbiodinium sp. CCMP2592 | reverse complement strand
CCAAGGCAACGAGTAGAAACGCAAGGCTCCGCCGCCAGTTCCGCACAATGGATGTCCCTCGTGCCTGCTTTTGCGAGTCCAGTACACCAAAACCCTTGGCCAAAGTCCAAGACTGGTTCAGTCGAGCACCGAACGGAGGTGGGGCGCAAATGGGCACGACTCCGTACGATCTCCACGACACTTTTTTTTGGCGTGGGCGGGCCTTGAAGACAGCAGTTGCTGCACTCGGTCCCAGTAAGAACTGCAATAATGCCAATCACAAAAACAACTGCAAAAGAGAAGACTGCGCATAACAGGGTGAGACAGGCCGCATGATCTCCATGACACACAATCGCCGCAAACCATGCCTGCAGGACTGGAGCCGCACAGCTCGGCATCCACCTGGGGGCAGAATGCGTAATCCGGATCATGGACGGCTCATTCGAAGCCAGAATTGCTGGACTTTCTGGCTCCAGATTCTGCCAGCCAGTCAGTAATAATGGTCTGCCGCGGCCGCCACGGTGGCATGAGAAGCCCGCAGTTCTAGTGCGGCGACGGACAAATATTCGAGCCGCAAAACCCCAGTTAAAGCGGCGAAGGCAGCAGCCAGCTACTGTCTTGCTGTCTACGAGGCCCGTCCACGCCAAAAAAAAAGTTAGAGAAAAGCAGACTTCGGTGAGATTGACCAGAAACTAAACACGGCAGAGTCACATGGCTGTGATGCATGACAGGTCTGGTGTGCCCGGGCACAGGACCCGCAACATGCATGCGCTACAACATGAGGCCGCAGTTTCAGAAAAACAGGGAGGGAGGTTTTGCAAGGTGCCTGTGTGCGACCCGACCCCGAGCATAGGTTTTTGGAGTGTTCCGGAATCCAGAGTTCGAACTCCTGGGGGGCCCGGGGGGGGGGAGAACATATAACTCCGGAACTCAGGGTTGAACCCTGGGTTCGAACTTCTCGAACCCAGGTTGAACCTGGAGTTTGAACTCTATGTTCAAATCCTGGGTTCGGGAACTCTATGTTCGAACCCGGGGTTCGGGAACTCTATGTTCGAACCCTGGGTTCGGAACTCTATGTTCGAACCTGGGGTTTGGGGAACTCTATACTGGAACCCCGGGTTCCGGAACCCCCCCCCGGTCCCCCAGGGAGTTCGAACCCTGGGTTCGGGAACTCTACGTTGGAACCCGGGGTTTGGGAAACTCTATGTTGGAACCTCGGGTTCTGGAATTCCCCCCCCCCCCCCCGCGGGCGTTCGAACCCGGGTTCGGGAACTCCACGTTTGAGGGGGGCTGCGCCCCCCCCAACCCCCCCACTGTTTTTAGAAGCTTGCCGATAACAAAGAAAAAGACTGCCAATGACCAGTCCCTGCCACAAAAGAAGAAGAAGAAGCCACACGAAACCGCTTTATGGGCGGTTTTTGCGAAGACCAAACAAAGAAAAAGATTGTCAATGAGGTCTTTCTTCTCAAGGGGGCTTCAGAAGGGGCATGAAGTCTCCTACGAGAATGCTAAAACCGCGAACAAATGAACCGCCCAACCCCGGGTTCTAGACTCCCTCCCTCCCAAAGTTCGAACGGGTTTCGAACACCAACAATCACCAAACAAAAGGAAAAGAAGCCACACAGAATCGCTTTGTGGTGGGTTTTGGCGAAAAAATGAACTGAGAGCATACTACAATGACAGAAACCACAAACTCAAACGCAAGCTCAAACAAAAGAAGAAGAAACCACACGAAATCACTTAATGGGTTTTTGCGAAGAAAATAAATGAGAAGAGAATAAGAAGTAATGATACAAAACGCAATCAAACACACTTATTTCTCCAACAATCATTCCAACAGATATTCCCACAAAAGGGGAAAATGCGAATATGTGAAATTGAATCCGAAATATATTGCATATGAAGTTGCAGTCACTCGCACAACCCTTGCTTCATTTTACTCTAGAGCGCGGGGACTTCAGAGCACGTCAGCGGTGCATGCACAAACACAAAGGCAGTACACGATGAGGGGCTCTGCATCGTGAAACAACAAGGGTCGCACACCTCGTCGTCACACAACAAACAGAGCTCACCTCATCACCCCCCGGGTGGGTGGGCGGGGCAAAATTTTGCCGCCACTCCCTCCTTGAGAGAGTAGCTGCTGCACATCACAAAATTTTGCAACCAACAGAAAATAAAACATGCGTGAAAAGCGTGAGACACCAATGCAAGGACAATGTGAGAAAATCTGTCTGCGCGCCCGACATGAGAAATGTACGTGCGCGCGTGAAATGATGTGGCGAAATAAGGTGTTCGCCAGGCAAGCTGGAGATAGCACTTATTTCTCCAACAATCATTCCAACAGATATTCCCACAAAAGGGGAAAATGCGAATATGTGAAATTGAATCCGAAATATATTGCATATGAAGTTGCAGTCACTCGCACAACCCTTGCTTCATTTTACTCTAGAGCGCGGGGACTTCAGAGCACGTCAGCGGTGCATGCACAAACACAAAGGCAGTACACGATGAGGGGCTCTGCATCGTGAAACAACAAGGGTCGCACACCTCGTCGTCACACAACAAACAGAGCTCACCTCATCACCCACCGCCGACTGAGAGCTCTGGCAAGAAGCACTGCAAAGCGAGAATGATGGACTGCAAATCAATCTCATCGCGACGGACACCCGCCAAGTGACTGCAATCATCACGCGAGGGGCCATCAGCAATGTTCGCAGCACTGCTCACCCTTTCGAACCATGGGAACGAGGAGGCACGTTCCTCCCAATCACTCAACCATTCCGACAGGGCTGAGAAGTGCACGCAAGGAGATTTGCCAGCAATGAACGCAGACTTGGCCGCTTCATTATCAACGAAGCAAACGGCCTCAGAGCCTTGTACAAGGCTGTTCCACACGTGCAACGCGACCACTACTGCCAAGCCTTCAAGAAAGTAGATGGGGCTCTGAACATCACCAAACCTGAGGCCCTCAAGTGCATCGTCGTTAAACAAGCAGCTGAAGAACCTAATGGGCTTCCCATCAGGTGCAACTAGTACCCCTCCTAACCCACAACTGTTCGCCTGGCCATCATTGTAGGCCGCATCAGTGAAGATGAACCAAGCGTTCTCACGTCTTGCGGATATTACCCTAGGGGGAGCACCTACAACCCTATCCTTAAGGAAAGTGAGGGCTGCTTGCAAGTCGGAATCCATGGCGGACCCCCCGATGAAATCTGCGCGCCGCGACAAAAGCTGCATGAACCTGCCGCTTCGTCGCCCATGGATCTGACCCTCAACGAACTGCAACCTCCCTCTCAGCGATGTGAGTTCATGTTGCTCCACCCACTCGAGACTGAGTAAGCGCGTGATGGTCTCGTCAAGTTCGGCCTTTCGCTCGGGGGTGTTCTCCACCACGAAGACTCTCTCGGACTGAAAGCAAATTTTGACACCAAGAGCTCTCGCAAAGTAATCAAAATCGGATTCTTTGTCCCGTGCCACGGTCCATCCAAGCAAGTCCCAAAAGCAATTGAGAACCAAGTCAAGGTGTTTCGTGGACGACGCCTCGTTGAGGACGATAAAGTCGTCGTAAAACACCGTCCAGTGGATCAACAACAGAGCACACCCTAAGTGCCACAATCCCATCGTGCTGCGGCAAAATGCCGCGACAGAAGCGGATGATCCGAAGGGCAGCACATGGCAGGCGTAGATGGATGGTTTGCCCGTCTCCGGGTTCGGCACACACAAGAAAGCATCCTGTATGGCGTCAAGGGAAATGCCGAGTTGCTTATAAGCTTTATGCAGGTCTATGATTTTAAGTTTTGGCACGCTGGCGCGGCCGAACCTCTCACGGACCCTGAGTCTGTAAGCGATGCCCGCACAAACCACATCCAAGCCGTGAGGTTGAATCGACTCGGTGCGGGAAACGGTCGAGTTGATAAAGGATTCCGACAGGTTGTCGATGGGCCTGACTTTGCGCTTCCCACCGGACCGCTGCTCAACTCCGAACCGTCTGCTCAAGGAACAAGTCTCGCTCAGTTGCTCAAGTGGCACGGGCCCTTCGAGCCACCCGCGGTCTACCTCTTCCTTGGTAATGTCGTGAACCTCCTGCGCGAGCTCGGACGAGCACACACGCTCGGTGGCGCGAAGAATGCCTGCACGGACTGCGCTGGCAGCGGCGCGCAAACACTCCTTGGTCATTGACGCCGGCTCCACAACGGGTTTGAAGAGCCCATCCGACGCAGGAATCGGACCTGTCAAGTCGAAGCCCTTCCCAATTTCGGACGCAATTGAAGAGTCGCCATAGCCACATGCGACGAGCATCTCGCCGAAGACCAAAAGCCGCTTACCCTTGAGGACGGCCTTAAGGTGTTTCGGCATTCCATCATGGAGAGCCCTTTCCTGCGGAGCGATCTCCTGCGCTCGAAGCATCCATCGCCTAAGGACCTCGGTGCGGTGTTGTGCTAGGCCCACTTCTGACTGCTCGACAGTTGCGTCGATCGCAGTTTTGAGCACAGGCGGAATTCCATCAAATAGGTGGCGTGGATGCCCCCTCTTCGCTGCCTCCTTGGCGAAGTCACATGGGTCCCAGGGTATGCCAATGGTCATGCGAACTTGAGGGGCATTGCTAGGAGCAGACGGCACTTTCGAAAAGGCAGAGGTCCAAGGCAATGGAAACCCGCAGGACCACAACGTTTGCTCCTGCGTTGGGGAGAGATCATTTTGCACAACCGCCGAATAAGCAATGATCGACCACCTGTCGCCGACCCACGGCAGGGTAGCATGCCTTGCACGACCATCGAACCGGCACGGTCCTAAGTTGAGAGCTAGACAGTCTCCCCACAGCCATTCGCCCGTGCACGGGTCCTCAAAGGCATGGGCCCCGCCTTCTGATTTAAAACGCTTTACGGGTACGTTCCGGACCCTTTCACTTCACACAGATATTCGCACTTCACTTTTCCTCAGGCGCACGGCTGTCTTGGGTGCGTCCCTTGAGCCTAAACACCACAGTGGAACATTTGTTCCATACTATACAAAATCATGTGGTAAACAGCTCATCTACAGGATTACAGGGCAACACACTCCTAAGCGAAATGTTTGTTACCCCCTCTTCGTGCATCCTCTTTTCGCCTTTTCCTTCCTAGAGGTGCAACGAACCCAAAACAGTCGCTCATTCCTCCTTTTGAAACACTCGTTGTGCACTCCGTTTTGTCGTGGTGTGAGACGAGTGAAACAGAGCTACTCCTACTGGCCGCTCTCAAACTCGTTCACTTCTTTGGCCTTTCAGCCTCAAAAGAACTCGTGGTGGCCCAAAAGCCACAAACTCTTCAAACTCTTTAAACTCTCTCCTCGTGAAGAAACTCTTCGGCTTCTCGTGGTGCAGTTGTCGTACAACTTTCAGAAAACTCTTTCCTCATTTGGGAACGAAGTTCCCCCTCTGGCTTTTCAGCCTTCAGATTCCCTTTTTCTTTACAGACCTCCGGTTTGGTCTTTCTTTCTTCTCTTTTCCTTTTCTCCTTTAGCCGCTCTTTTGCTGGGCTTTCTTTCCTTTGCCCTTCTCCGAGTTGTCTGTGCGGTACTTTTTCTTGTTTGTCTCCAACCTGTTCGCGTATGCTCTTCGAATTATCAATTCGTTCTTCTTGTACCAGGATTGGAACTGTTCCTTACTCATTTCTTCCCTTTGCATCTTTGGGGCATACTGCCCTGAGGCAGTATAATTGTAATCGGCATCCCAACACGTTTCGGAACCATGTCCGAAACGAGAACATACTGCGCAAACCATTGGCTGGCTTTGCGCATCAGGATCTTCGTTGATCCGGCTTTCCTCTTTAAACACCTGGAGCTCATCTTCGAGGGCCTTGTTGTTCTTTCCAAGCTCCTTGATAGTCTCGCGCATTTTCTTGCGCTCCTCTTTCATCTTCTCTGCATCCTCATTCGATGGGCCTTGCGTCGACCCAGCACTGCTTTTGCGCTTTTTCAGCTTTCTCAATTCTTCATTCAATTCTCCAATCTCTTTGTCCTTTGACTCTTTTAGCTCCTTGATCTCTTTATCCTTTTTGTCTATCTCCTCCTTGATCTCCTTTTCTTTCGTTTCTTGGAGCTCTTTAATCTCTTTGATCCTCTGGCTCTCCATCTCTTTCAGCTTTTGCTCAGCTTCGCCCTGAAGCAGTCCACCCGCTGGAACCTGCAGTTCCTTCCTTTTTGCCTTCAACTCCTCCAGTGCAGTCTGAAGTTTCGGCCTCAATTGGTCCATCTCTTTCTGCAGGGCGGACTCGGCATCCATTATCAATGTAGCCTCATTTTCCTGTTCCTCCTCTTCGGCTCTCAGCTTGTCCAGTTGTTTCTCTATGGACTCTTTGGCAACAAACGCTTCGTCCGCTACCCGCTTCAGCTCTTCCTTCACCTCTATCTCTTTTGCGATCAACTTATCTCTCTCTTCCTCTTTGATCTTCTTCTGTTTTTGCTTGTAAGTATACAAGTCCGAATAAATCGTGAATTTCTTTCGCTTTTCGTCCACTTTCTCCTGCAGAGCTCGCATCTGCCCAAGCAGGTCCTGCACTCTCTTCTCCTCCTCCAGAACTGACTTCTTTGCCATTTTGTCCATGATCTCCTTGTATTCATCATCACTGGACTCAGACTCTTTCTTTCTCTTTTCTCCTTTCTTTTTCTCTTCCTCTTTTTCGGAGCTTTGCTCTTCCTCCTCTTTCTCCGAACTCACTTTCTCCTCGCTTTCGGAGGCTTCTTGCTCCTCCTCTTCTTTCTCTTTCTTTTTCTCTTCTTCTTCTTTTGTTTCCTTCGCCTTCTCTGCGGCTTCATTTGCCCTTTCCTTCTGGCCCCTTCGCCTCTCGGAAGCATCCAAGGCCTTCTGCCTCAGCTCGCTCACTCTATCTTCCATAATCTGTGCCTGGCTTCCTTCGGCACTTCCTTTGCTTCCCTGTGCCTCTCCAGCCAATTCCTCGGCTGTTTTCTTGAACTCTTCAGGCACTTTAACCTCCGTCTTTGCAGCTTCTGACGGGGCCGCCTCTTTAGGCTCATACTTTTGGTTGAGGCGTTGCACTTCGGGCCATAGGGCATCCAGGGTTAATCTCCTCTCTCGCTCCTTTTTGAGCTCTCTTTCGCATAGGGTTACGGACTCTATGCTGCGGCATTCGTCACTGATCATTGTCTTGAGGGCCGCGTCGTCGGCCATCTTTTTCACTTCTTCTTTTTCTTCTATTTCTTTTCTCCTCACTTCTTTTCTTTTCACTTTCTCTCTTTTCACTTCCTTCCTTGAGTCAAAAACGGCAGCGGCGGAATAAAACATGCATTCAACACTTCCAACCAGACTCTTCCACAAGCTACCGTTGCAAGCCATGATAACAACCAGTGTCATCATCATCACCATCATCACCAAACCAAGGTTTCCACCTTCACTGCTTCTACTGCTTTGATCTCTTAGTCCATCACACTGCTGAACCATCATCATCATCACAAGTCTTCTCAGATACTTCGTAGGGATCTTGAAGTCACTTGCTATCCTGACCTCTTCACTTTCTTCCCCAGTTTTCACACCAATTCTCTCCAAACACTTCACAACAGCGTTCCTCGACAAAGCTTTTGTTCCTACATCTGCAGGGTTCTCCTTCCCAGCTATCGCTTTCACTTGAAGACCTACAGAAGTAAGCCTTTGAACCCAAAGCAGTCCTGCATCAATGTGCCTCGTTCTTCCTAGGCCTTTCTTCATGAGAATAGACCTAGCACTGCTAGAATCCATCCTAATCACCATCTCCGGCCTAATCCCTAGAACTCTGTGCAACAGGTTCTGTAGAAAAACTCCTTCACTCAAACCTCCAACAGCTGCCACCAGTTCGCTTTCGCAGCTGCTCAAAGCCGTCGCTTTTTGCTTTCTCGCGTGAAAGTAAACGATGTTACTGTTCACGAAAATCAACACGCAGCTCGTTGACTGCCTATTCTCACGATCGGTCGCCCAGTCGGCGTCGGTCACTACCTCGATCAAACTCTTTGCCGTAAAAACATCTTTGTAGGCATTCTCAGTTCTCTTATCACTTGGATCTAGAAAACTCTTTCCAGGATATGCCTCTTTGTGTTCTATCACGTAGTGGGCTGTCGCTTTTACATACTTTGCCACGTGCCTAAGCACTGCTAAGTCTCCTCGCGTTGGCGCTGCCAACTTCCCAGACAACCACTTCGTAGCGAATCCCAAATCAGGTCTCTCCGGTGTCATATACAATAGGATTCCTACACAGGATCTATACAGATGATGTTCATCTGCATCCAAGGGCGTATCGTCCTTCAACGATCTTCCGTAATCCATTGGAAACGGCAACTTCTTCGGCAGGGCTTTTCCCAAACCTAAAATCTCTTCCAACTTCTCAAGATACTTGCCGTCCATCCTGATCTCAATTCCTTCTTTCGTTCCTAAGAACGTCCTCTTCAAGAAAGTACACTTTCCTTCTCCAACCTTCACTGGTCCTTCCAGCTTTATCTTCAACTTGTGCTTTAGCAGCAGATCAACCACCGCTTGGTTCTCCTTTGGTTTTCCAAACACTTCCAAATCATCCACATGTGTACTCATCAGCGTTCCACCTTCTCCTGGGGTCTCTGAAAACTTGTAGAAGAAACTTGGTAACCCCACATCGGAAACCATCTTCTCTTTCTCCAGGATTTCTCGTAAGTGCTCAAACCAATCACTGCTTCCTGTTCGTTGTCCCGGCAGGGTGTACTGCAGCTGGTACCACTTTCCTCCTAAACTCACAACCGTGTACTCCTTCTGTGGCACCTGAAGGTACGCGTCCGAAATGTCTATCGAGATCATCTCGTAGTCTCTTGAACTCGCACACAAAGCTGATAACAGCTTGATGCTCGAACCAATACTCGTTGGTGAGTATAGCGCTGAGAGATCGTAGTCCGTCAGCCACTTGTACTCCCGCGCCACTAGGCGGGCTCTCCTCTTCCATTGGAGGTCCCTATGCCTCCAATCCAACACGTACTTTGTACTGAGTCTCTTTGGTTCTTCTCCATTCGGTCCTTTCTTTAACTCTCCATTCTCATCCAGTTCCACTTCTTTGAGAACTTTCATCTCCAATAGTCTCTCGATTTCTGTTCTCTCTGCTTTCAGGTCCACCTTTGCCAAATCTTCATCTTCCAACTTTGGTGGCCCATCATCATACTCGTGAGACCAAGTAACCGTTAGGTCCTCTTCTGTCTCACACACTTTCTCGTTCCACTTGCTCTGGAACTCTCGACTTTCTTCCAGAAACAACTGTGTCTCGTCGAGATCAACATACTCATCTCCATGCTCTTCGGGATCTTCGCTCTTGGCGAATCTCCGAATGTGGTATTCCACTCGTGCCGCGCTTCCTCGTGCTTCGTCTCCAAGTCTCGGCACTTTTTCAACTCTTTCTTCTACCTCTCCAGTTCCTTCGTCTACTCTTGGTTCTTTCTTTGGTGACCCTTCTCCTTCGTCTTCTGCATTCCTCTTTGCAACTTCTCTTTGAAACTCTTCCAATGTCATTTCATCGGGCACCAATTCATCTTCTGCTTTTCTCTTTGTTCTCACCTCTCCTGGATCATCGTCATCGTCATCGCTCTCATCGTCCATTGCTTCTGGTGTTGCTCCAGATAGCGACGAACTCTTGCTAGAAGAACTTGAGCTTCCTTGGCGGTCGCTCGGCGGCGAAGGCTCGCTTCTCTTTTCTTCTTCTACTCTTTTGTCAGCTTCCACCGCCAATCTCGGCAGTACTGGCCCATCATCAATAGGCACAATTCTCTTCTTCTTAAACCTCAAAGCCTTCAGCTGATGATCCCATGGAGCTCCAACCGAAAGTTGCAAAAGCTCCGGCTGATATGCCTCAGCACATCTTCTCATTGTTCTCGCTTTGATCACTCCTCTACCTGTGCCAATCAAGTTCAGATTGCTCGCGTAGTCCTTTCCAAGAAAGACTCCTTTCTCCCAAGGTTCTCCTTTCTCCTTGGTCTTTGGCACTGCTTTTCCAAACACTGCTGACCCGAACGGGGCCAACTTCCCTTTGTACGTTCGGTCCACTGTCGCTTCAAACGCAGTTCTGCCATCTCTTCCAACATGAAACCTGTTGTGCAGCCATGCTGCATGTCTGTACGCCCAGCTATAAAGCGGGACATCAGATCCGATGGCCGTTCCACTTCGTTGCTCAACCGTCGCCAACAACGTCTTTGCAAGGTTCCTCACAGTTTGGATATACCTTTCCACAGGCAACCCTTGATGCTCATCAGGCGTGGCATCTTGCAACTCCGTCTTCAAACCTTGTCTTGTTCTTGCCACTTGAACTCCTCTCCTGATGGCAATCATCACTGGCTCGGTATCCGTTCTAATCACCACTTCAGCGTAACCCAAAAGGGCTAACACTCTTACCACTTCACTCACTGCGTGGTTTATCACCGCATCTCCTCCTTTCGTTGGCACCGCAATAGCTATCAGGAACTTCGTGTCGTTGTCAACACCCGCAAGCTGAATCGCAAGCGGATCTCTCTCCTTCTCATCTCCTTGTGTTCCTGTGAACATAAAGTCCAAGCTAAACACGGGCCGTTGCGCTTTCTCTTTCGTCTCTTCAAAGTTGTCTTCTCTGCTCTTTGCTGCCTGGCATGCTTCACACCAGGGCGCTCTCGGCAAATGCGTCAACTCATGCGCTTCAATCTCTTCCGGGCTCGGCAAAGCAGGCAGAGCCTCTGGAATTGGTTCTCTCTCAAACTCCTTTCTGATATCCTCAGAGATTTGGGCTTGCGCTTTCACTTTGCTCAGCGCAACCTCTTTCTTCAATCTTTTCCACAAAATCTCTTTCGATCCATTCTTCGAGATATGCAGATACTTGCACGCCGCTTTCATCTCCTTCAACTCACTCTGGCGTGTCAACTTCATTGGTCCAATCACCATCACTTCTTCCTCATCTTCTCCAATAACTGGAACTCCTCTCTTCGGTTCCTCTTTTTCACTTTCCTTTTTGTCTTTTGAACTTGAGGAGGTACCTGTGACCTCCATTGGCACTCCTTCTTGTGCCAGTTCTCTTTCAAGCTCTTCCAAATTCGTGAGCAACCCATAGTCGCTCGGTTCCTTCAATCCTTTTTCCAACAAGGTGACCATCACCTCAAACCTCGCTTGAGGACTCGCCCCAAGTTGCACTCTTTCGCGATCCTTCCAGATCTCCGTACACTCAAAGAAATCCATACTCTTCCAATCCACTTCATTCAACACTCTTTCTCCACTTCTTTTCATCTTTCCTAGCAAGGTTGTCCTATAAGGAAAATAATCGCCTTCATCTCCTGCTCCCTCATAGAGTCTATTAGGGAACTGACCCGTTGGGTCAAACGTCTTCCCCATAAACCAATCAAACCTTGCAGGCGTGCCGTCATTTAGCACAAACCAACCATCTTCATCTTCTTTGCTCTTCAACTCATTCTTCAGTTCTCGCTCCAGCCTCACAGGCTGCACCGTCATCTCTTCTCCTTCAAGTCTCCGTATGCACATCCTCGCCATTGAGGAATTCCTTTTGAAGTATATCGGTATCCGAACACTTCCTTTCTTCAACCACAATCTTCCATCTTCATTCACCGTACCCCAACCTAGCTTCCACATCTTTCCTACCGCAAACAAAGGTTGGGTGACATTGCCGCAAACAGCACTGTCAGTGATCTTCAACTTCTTTCCAGACTCCTTCGTGAAAACAAACGTCACATTCTGCCTCACAGGCAGCGTTGGGATCACTTTCCCTTGCGCATCTTTCAGATGATACTCAAAGTTCGAAGTTTCTCCGACTTCTTCTGCCCAATCCATAGGCAACACATGGCAGTCAGCTCCACTGTCGAGCACTACCTCACATGCATCCACTTCTCTTGCTGCTCTTCTCACATCATCTCCTTCAGAAACCATTCTCACACTTCTTTCAACTTCTGTTTCCAAGAACCACCATCCTTGGTACCACTCCATCAAACCATCAGTAGGTTCTTCCTCGATCTCTTCCACTTCATCGCTCGAAGAGATATCAAACTCCTCAACTCTTCTCAGCTCTCCTTGAACCAAACCTTCAAACTCTTGACACAATCTCACAAAGTTGAGCTCTTCATCCTCATCGTTCCACTCTTGTGTCATCTCTACTCTTCTTGCTTGGCGCGCTGCTTCAGCTGTGATCTGCCTCACTTGACCAGTCTCATTCTTCGTAGGAGGGGCATTGCTAGAGGAACTCTTCTCGTGATCTCCTTGATGGGTTCCTTCCTCTTCTACCTGTCTCACTTTGCCTTTACCTCCTTTTCCTTTTCCTTGATTCTGCCAGCAATCAGCTGCTTTGTGTCCTGTCTTTCCGCATATGTGGCACTCTCCTATGAACTTTCCTTTCCCGTAGCCACCAGCGTCCACTGCTCGTGCATTTCTATAACCACCTTTTCCTTTTCCTTTGTTGTCGTATCCTTTTCCTTTTCCTTTTCCTTTGTTGTCGTATCCTTTTCCTTTTCCTTTTCCTTTGTTGTTGTACCCTTTTCCTCCTTTTCCTTTGTTGTCGTGACCTTTTCCTTTTCCTTTGTCTTTTCCTTTTCCTTTCACTCGATCAATATCCATTGGTTGTGGTCCATTGTAGGGTGTACTCTTCGTTGCGCTTTCCATGTTGAAAGACTGCAAAATGTTCTCCGCATTCCACGATTGGGTACTTCTTTCATACTCAAGCAACTTCTTCCTGATGTCTGCGTACTTCGTCGTAGGGGTCAATCCTATCAGGATATGCTTCCTCAACTCATTTGGCAAACCTTTGAGTACTGTTCCGATTTTCAAATTCTCATCGTAGGGTTTTCCTTCGGACAGTTTTTCGTATTCTGCCACCAGTTTTTCGTAGGTAAGCAGATAGTCTAAGATAGAAGTCCCCTTCGTCATCTGGGGAAAGCTCACTAGAGCTTGAGCCATTGCCAGCCCTCTTGTTCGGCTTGACGGCTCCAACTCTTCAAACAGTCTCCTCCAGACAGAATATCCATCTGGACTTCCTTCTGACTTCAATAACTTCAATGGCCTGTTCCTAAGATACGAGGCCAAAATCGCATACAGCTTTGTACTTCGCTCTCTTTCACCAACTGTATAATCTGCTGGATTTGGTGGTGCCAGCTCCACTTTCTTCAACTCTTCTGCATAAGTGGGATCAATGAATCCCACAAACACTTTGAAACTGAAACTCCAATCTGGCCACTGTGAAACTTCCTCCTCCAAATTCTTTGGAGCGAACACATCCGGACTCTTCACCAGCTTGGCTGCAGAGTCGTAACTTCTGGTACTTCCTGTACCTGCAGCACTTGCCAAAGCTTGCGCTGCTGCCGACAGGTTCCCTATAAGGGCCTGAAGGGATCCTCCTGCAACTCCATCTGGTGCAGGCATCGCCATTGGCGTATCACTTGGTGTATCTCCTCCTTGACCACCGTGACCAGGGGACACAGGCAAATCCGCGTCTCCAGCTGGACTTGGCGTGGCCATTCAACTTTCCTTTCTTTCACTTTCCGTGACACTGGGGCCCAAGGCTCTTTTCTCCTTGTATTGGGCTCTTCTTCAGCCGAAGGTCCTGGCCTTCAGCTCCGCTACCATAAAACGCTTTACGGGTACGTTCCGGACCCTTTCACTTCACACAGATATTCGCACTTCACTTTTCCTCAGGCGCACGGCTGTCTTGGGTGCGTCCCTTGAGCCTAAACACCACAGTGGAACATTTGTTCCATACTATACAAAATCATGTGGTAAACAGCTCATCTACAGGATTATAGGGCAACACACTCCTAAGCGAAATGTTTGTTATGATTCCACAAAGAGTTCGCCTCCGGAGTAACTTCCTAAGCCGATCGCAAAGTTCATGGTTCCTGGCACATTTGCCGAGTCCACGTGCAGTGCCGAGGGCTCGTTGTGAGTGACGACGAAGGCAGACCACGATGCATCCGGGAAACGCTGCAGCATAAAGGCATTTATGAAGGCAGCTGTGCTAAGGTGCTCACCTGTGAGTTTGGTAACACCCTTCCTCGGCAGGCACTTGTAGGCGCCCAAAACAAAGTATTTCACAGGTCGGCCGTCCTGAAGAATGCCCGCACGCCTGGCTTCCAAGGGGGTGTTGAATGCTTGCTGAAGTACCTGAACACACATTTCAGAAGACAAGTCACCCTTGCACAAAGCATCCACGGCCAGAGAGGACGGGGTGCCACTGGAATCAAGAGAAGAACCGCCCTTCTCAATCCCCGCGCAAGGAAGGGCGCAGAGAACACGTGATTTAGCAGGCAAGAGGGGATAATGCGGCTGGCACTGAACGCCTGCGCAAGGCAACCAAGGCTGCTGTAACACGGGCCCGGAAGGGAGCAACTGCGCTGGACCCTGCAAGACGCAAATGGCTTTGTGTTCTGGCAGAAGAGGCGGTACCCGTTTGCCGCGCGGTTGCGTGCCAGCAGCCACCCTAGCTTGTAGATGGATATCAGAAAGACCCGGTAAGGCTTGCGCAGGTGGCAGAGACCCAGCCGCACCAAGAGCATGCTGCAAAGCCTGCGCATACGCTCTACAGAAGGGAGCAGGGTAAGTTGTGACCGACTCCCGCGGCGCAGAATGCGCCGGGTGCAACGAAGTATGATCACATGGGAGTTGCAAGGCCTGAAAGGCATCATGGAAGTGTGCAATGCAAAGCTGACGTTTGAAAGTAGCCCCGAACATGCAAGTGTGAAAAGACGAAAACTGCAGTGGGATAATCGACGAAGATGCATCCAGCCAAGCACTGCTTTGCCAGAAGTGGCTGGAGGCTGGGTTTTCCAGAGTGGCAACAATGCCTGTCTGGAAAGCCTGAAGGAAAAGGGTCGATGCCAGTGCAAAGAGACGATTGTACAGCTCAACTTTGGCTTGATTGGGTGGAGAAAGGTCGGGCAGGCCGTCCGGAAACGCGTGTGAGCGAAGTGGCGGACCGCCACGACCAGGGAGGGCTGCAGGTGGCGCCAAATGCACCGCAGCCAATGCCCGATTGGAAAGCAGCAAAAAGAGCACTCTGACATCCTCATCAAGCGCGAGGTCCAATTTGACCACGGGCGCTGGAGCTGACTTGGGTGTCCATGCATCGATGCCGAAGACACTGCCCACGCCACACGCATGGACAGCACCTGAGAGGCGAGCTGAACCCGCGAAAACTTCCACAAAAAGCAAAGACTGAAGGGGCCTGCCGCGAACACGCTCTTGCAGGGCCTGGAAGAAGGACTCGGCTGAGTCGACAACGCGTGTCTGCGGCAGGCCTGGCTCTCAGGCTTTGGTGGGATGCTTGTGCTTGCCCTTGCCCTTGATTTTCGGAGTGGGCGGGGGCGGCGTAGGCGGCAGAGCATTGTGCGCATGCGGAGTAGGAGGCTTGGGCGGGAAGGCATGAGAGGGGGGTGCAGACGCAAGTGCCAGGGCTTCCTGCAGACGCTGCTTCTGGCGTTCACGGCGCGCCTTGGTGCGGCTCTTTTTGGCCGGGTTGGGTGTGTCGGTGCTACCATTGGGCGTCGCCATGACCTGTGAAGCGGAAGGGCGCTTGCTCTGGCCACCCGCGGGCAGCGGCATGAGGAACATCATGACATCGGTAGCCGTGGTGAGGGCTGCAAAGAGATCATCCATGGGCAAACTCCCATCTGCACGCTTTTTCAAGGAAGTGCCCTTTTCGGCCATGTACGTCCATGCTGCTCTGTCAGCCCTTAGAATTTGCATGGTATCCACCTGCTTGTACTCCATGGGAGGGGCCTGCTGCAAGTGTCGCAGAAGCTCGGCGTGCCACCGCTCGGAGGCTGCAAACGTTGCGGCTTCACACAAGTCAAGCGCGAGAGACCTTCGAGTCAAAGCCTGACTCAAGCTGAGTGCATCAGGGAGATGACACGTGTCAGCAAGCTCAGCAGAATCACGCACCTTGATGGCAGACGATGCATCAATGATGACTTCTTTGGGGGGTTTGGATTGCTGAACCTCATGAGCCCGAGTGGTGAACCGATTAGGGGCGAGATAAGTAATTTCATCAGTGGCCAGCATGCGAATGACAAGTGTGTAGCAGCTGAAAGAGCATTCCAACGGACCGCGGAGCGACATTCCGGCCAGGCGGCGTGCTTGCTCCTCCAGTCGGAACCGCCTTTCGGCGGGCTGAAGGTCTTGTCGCTTCTCGTCCGGCCCCTCGATTTGCTGACGCAGCTGGCTTACTGCAAGTGTCTGTGCTTCGAAGATTAGGCGCCTAGCAATTGCAACCTGACCCTGCTCAACAGTGGCAGGCGACTCTGGATTCAGAAAAGCTCGCAGGGCATCTTCGGCGGGTACAACACCCGGGGCCCCCACAGCATATGCAGCCTTGCTAAGAGTGTCGACTCCACGTCTTACAATGGCCTCGAAGACAGTATTGGTCAAGCCATACTCCAACACCTTGTTTTTGAAGGCAGCTTTCGAATCCAAGAGTGAGGCACCGGACATGCTGGATCGTAGGCGTCTACGTCAGGCCCTGCACTGAGCTACACTTGAGATGAGCAAGCCGAGCGTTTAGCTAGCTGAGCCATGCACGACAACACATAAGCCCGCAGGAGTGCTCCAGTTTTCCTGTAACCACTGCTCGAGCGAATGCGGGCCCCGGTGTGCCCGAGGCTGGGTGCTGCTGGCTCTCACCACAGGGAGCGCACAGCGACACCGAAAATGTAAGACAGCACACTCTAACCCAAGAATGTTCCAGCACCTGTAACCACTGCTCGAGCGAATGTAGCCACCCCCGGCATTGCCGAGGTTGAGATGCTGCTGGCTCTCACCACAGGGAGCGCACAGCTGCATCGAAAATGTTTGCAAGAGCGGTGACATCTGGGGCCTCATGGAGCACACGCCGAGCGGTTCTCACACGGGTCCACACGAGTCACTCGCCGGCTCACTCTAACCAGTGCGCCGCCTCTTGTCAAGAACATGCACAAGTTGTGCCGTGCTTCTGATGGTTTTACCACGATCGCACTGCACACACTTCAGAGAATCTACAATCGGATGCCCAGTGGCTCGGAAGTAGGCTTGCGACTTGACCCTCCCGCACACGAAGGACCCTGACTCTGCATCGGCCTCTGGGAGCAGATGCACGGTTCTGCTTTGCCTGTGCTGCCAAACCTGGCAAGCGTCTCGCCAAACTGGCCGTTCAAGAGCAGCAAGGTGCGGGCCAGGTTCCGACTCCACCTCCGTGTCCGTCGATGAAGAGCTCGTCGAACTGGATGACGACCCGTCGAGTGCGACATCCTGAGCAGGGTTGCTTCCATGGAAGCTCGGGCTCGGGGCTGGGTGCTCAATGGCATCAGGCTCGAAGCCCTCAAAGGCAGAGGTATCATTCTCTAAGTCGCTTTGGTCGGCTGGTGCCCCGAAAGAGAGCTCGGCCGGGTCAAAGCTCTTGTTCGCTTCAACATCACTGGAGCCAATGCCACCCTGCGGCTCGGTTGATTCCTGACAAGACGGTGACTTGTCAGGCATGTCAGGGAAATAACCACTTCGAGAAACGTCTGGCAAGAAGGATCCGGTGCGAATCGCCAAAATGCACGCCTCCAGATCTCGCAACGGTGCGGCAAGTGTGTCTCTCCCGTAACACTCTGCAGATCCACGATCATTGTGATTGCCCAAACGAGTCCTCGTATCTTTGGAGATGCCGTACTTGGCCGCCCATGATAAACAAGTTGCCTTACACGAGTGAGCGCCTAGCGACGGAGCCTCGGCATGCCCAGCATTCTGAAGAATCTGAACCAGCCAAGCCCTCGCTTCAGTCGTCGAGCAACTCGACTCGAGCCACCCGCCTTGGCTCGGGAGCGGCAACAATGGTCCTTTGGCACCCCCTTGAAACCGTTCAAGAGGGAGACCCACATCAGTGGCGATGGACCGCCACGACTCAACCCAACTTCCTATGGTGGCACTCTGAACCGGGGCAACCAAAGGGATTGAAGGAAAATGGCGCCGCATCTTGTGCGACCAAGAGATGACCTCGATGTACCCGACAAGCTCGCCATTCTTCGTGACGATGTCAAAGACCGCATCACTGATGATTTTGCAATCGCCGAACCTCGCCCTCGAATAGATCAAGAACAAGAAGCACCCTGCCGCGTAGAGGTCTTGCAATGCTCCCACTCTCCGTTTGACGAAAGCCTCGAGTGTTGCAACCTCTCCGACCGTGAGCGGCCGAGCTTTGGCAGTGGGCTTGGCATTCGCCGCGGCCATCCGCAGCACTCCGCGAATCCAAGGTGAATCGCCTGCATTCTCAGCAACGGGTATAGGCCAACAACATGTCTGAGGAACCCCACCATCTCCAGCACGCCTTTGATGCGAGAAGCAGGTGCCTTCTCTTCCACCAGCTTCTTCAAATACATTCGGCATGCATGCTCAGTCATAGGAAAAGGCGTAACACACGCAAGTAGGGCCCATGCCAGGAATGCTTTCACTTGCCTCAATCGCTTCTCCAGAGTCGACAAGGCCTTGCCGCCAAGGGTTTGCGTGACAACTGCAAGCTTCTCAGTTTGGTCGGCTGCAGCAGACATCATGAGGCCGAGCACAGTCCCATCGCCAGCCCACGGAAGGATCACTTGGAGCCACTCCTGGTACACGAGATTGAACCGATCTCGCTCAGGGAGGCGATCACGTCTGAATGAATCCTTGTTCCATGCTGCAGTGAATGCTTTCTTATCACCTGGGACAGTTTCCGACGGTTCAGGCCCCAAAGGCCGGACAGATGCAGTATCAATGACATCTTCGATGTCTAGCGCGGGCCTGGGCAGCACTTCCGGTTTTCCAAAAATGGCCGCCAGCGGTCCCGTCTCCCAAGGCAAAGTAAGGGCAGCGATACTCGGCGCCGTCGTCATGGCCTCGACAGACATGCGGCGAAGCCTGTCCCTGGCACCTTGATCAAAGTCACCACCTCCAGCCATCACACCGAGTTGAAAGACTCTTAATGCAGCTTGAGCTGTAAACTTAATGCAGGCAGTCAAGCATGAGGAGTGAGCAGCTCGAGCAGTGAGCCTGAAGATTCCCCTAGCAAAACAGGCGACAGTTTGTAGCATGCCAGCAGCATCACACGTGAAGAGCCCAGGCCCGGAAAATCACAGTGACCTACGCCAAGCAGATCACTGATTGCTGCACGGCTCCAGCCCGCCTCGAAGATGCAGACAAAACCGCGGAGCGAGGCCGCAGCAGCTCAGGGCGCAAGTTAGGGGTCCGCCGGAAAGCTGGGCATCGGCTGTGGCACAGGGTTAGGGCAGGATTAGGGAACCAAGAAGGGGCACCTTAGTCGCAGCCAGGGGCAGGGCGCAACGGAGGCACCTGCAGATATTGCATGATGTGCTGCAGGAGTGCGTCAACACGACGCAACCGCCGCTCGACCTCGTCAATCCTGTGGCTTGCCAGCATCTGTTGCTCCGCGGCAACGCGGCGCAACGCAGCAACTTCCAATGCAAAATCGCTAAGCTGACTCTGTTGCTGTTGCAAAAGATTCTGCAAGTACTGAACATGTTCCCCTGGCAAAAGGTGAGGTTGTGTGAGAGGCACAGCAGGTAAGAAGCTCACGCGGGGCCGCACAGTGAGATGCCCAAGCTGAGCAGGGACAGTACGAAGCCTCTGCGAAACCCTGGGCCTGCGGCGAGAATCCGAGCGACTCCTGGAGGCAAGCCTAGCACGGCGGCTTGCACGTTCAGCTGAGACCTCATATGTATCCGCAGCAATAGCAGTGAAATCTTCAATTGGATCGTCCGCCAATTCAGGACGCTCAAAGCCTGTTGGGCGCGACCAAGGATCGGCAGAAGCGCGTCGCATGTTATCAAGCAAATCCGAAAACATGAAAGCTGGGTGAAAGCCCCTCAAAGCAACTGCTGCTGTCGCGAAAAACAGCACGCAAAGATGTCCCACCACGTGGAACGGCTCGGAGGAGCAGCCTGACGAAGGTCAGCCAGATCAGCTTCTAATTGACGGATCCGACGCTCGCAAGCACCGACGTGAGCACTAAGCGTCCGCAACTGCAAGTCCAGCTGATGCACGTGCCGGCTAACTAAAGAGACTGTAGAGGGTGACTGGCTAGCGGAGCGATCAGAGGAGTCAAGGTCGACTCCCCAAATCGTTTGGCCTTGCATGCAACAGGCCTAGGAGCACACCAGCCAGAGCGAGAACTGTTCCCCGTGGGTACTAAGAACGTCGCAGCTGGCACCCGCTACAGGCAAAATTTTGCCGCCACTCCCTCCTTGAGAGAGTAGCTGCTTGAGCCAAAATGGCTACGGAGCCTTGAGAGAGTAGCTGCTGCACATCACAAAATTTTGCAACCAACAGAAAATAAAACATGCGTGAAAAGCGTGAGACACCAATGCAAGGACAATGTGAGAAAATCTGTCTGCGCGCCCGACATGAGAAATGTACGTGCGCGCGTGAAATGATGTGGCGAAATAAGGTGTTCGCCAGGCAAGCTGGAGATAGCACAAAAGAAAAAGAAACACACAAGAGCCAACTAAAATCAAACTCTGGGTTCGGGAACTTATGTTCAAACCCTGGTTCAAACTCTTCGCCTTTCAGAGTTCAACTCCAGTTCAACTCCAGTTCAAGAAGTTCGGAATTGAGTTCAACTTGGAGTTCAACTCACGAGGCTCCGAACTTTTTGGTTCGGAGTTCCAGACTCTGGGTTCGGAACTCCAAGCTCAAACCTTGGGTTTGAACACCCACCAAAACCAATGTAGCCCGACCCCTTTGGTCACTCATTCTTGACTATCTGCTGTAAACCCAGCGAAGCACAGAAGCAAACAGATCGTTGCCATTACATGCAATGGCAAAGTCGTTCAACTTGAATTAAGTGCACTCGAGCAGCGCGTTCACCGGCCCAAGCCCGGACGGCTAGGATTGAACCCCAATCGAACACCTGGAACCGGAGTTCAAACTTGCCTTGATAAAGCAGTCTGGAATGCACGGGCTTGGGCTTGGGCCCCAATGAGGAATTCGGTCGAACAATCTCAGCTTTTTTGGCTTCGCTTGAGCTGAAAGTGATTTCGTGCGTCTCTTCTTTTGTATTTGGTGTTTGAACCCAAAGATTGAACACAATGCCAGGGCCAAGCTTATCCTTTCTTGTGGCTCGTTTACAGTTGCCAAAAACCGAAAGTTCCGTCGAAACAGAACCAGAACATGCAAATCAAAATCTTTCAGCGGGACCGTCTTAAAAAGCTCCTGCAACTCGCTACTTTGCAAATTGAAACTTTTCGCGTCGTTTTTGCAGCTACAAAGGTTTTTGGAGGGGTATTCGACCTCCAATCTGTCCGCGACGGCAGCCTCATCCCTTTGTCTCTGCGCCTTAGCGAGCCCGCCAGGGCCGGCAAACGCCAGTGGCACCGGCTCCAACACCCGACAACCCACGGCTGCAGGCGGATCCGCAGCAAGGCACTTCTCTTCTCCATTGTGGTGTATGTTGCTGCCTGTGCAGCTTGTGTTCTATTTAGCTAGGGCTCTGACCGACATCTAAGGCGGCTTGTCTCTTGCAGCTTGTACGCGTTGCACCAGTCGAGCACAACAGTTTGTTGATCTCAGAGTTAAGGCGGAAGTTCCGGTCTCTCTGGTTGGTCAACTCCAAATTGCGATGCCCGCATGATGGGGAGAAGAGCGGGCTGCGCCTGCAATCCAAGAGAGGCATTATCTAGAGGAAGTAGAAGGAAAAGTGCCCTTACAGAAGCCGGGGTAGGAAAACATTTGTGGATCGAAATCGCCGCGCCTTGCTGGAAGTTTTTTTGGCTTGACTGGGCCTCGTCGACTACGGCTGTAGCACTCGGTCCCTACAAACAAGCGAAACAACAAACTAAGCAAAAATTTCAACAAAGCGGTGAAACAGCAAAGCGAAGCTCTACAAGGGCTGCGGCGCACAGGCTTTGCCGGTGTTAGCCGTTCAGCACAAACTACGGAGCCTCAGCGACCGGTCCGGAGCAACAAAGAGCCGTCGCTCTGAGCTGCCCAAAACAACAGGTGGAGCCAAGACCAGGCTCCGGCAGCCGTTCTAGTCTCGCCAGACAACGGACAGCCCCTGTGTTTTGTTCCGTCGCGATCGTGCACACCAAATTCCAAAAGTCCAAAGCCCACGGCAACGTGAGCGGCTTCCAGACAGGAGCGCGATGGCCAGAGTCGCAAGAAAGCAACTCACAACCAGCCGGCGACGCATACACAATCCAAGGACAAAACCAATCATTCCTCGGCGTGCGGAGCGCAAGGGCGTCGCGAAGGCCGGCGTCCAGCGACAACAAGTCGCCTGTCACAGCACGCAAGTGGCCGGACAAGTGCTGCAGACCGTGGGGACCAAGTGTTGTGCGTCGACCTAGAGCAGCGCAAGTCAGGGGCCGCCACAACGGCAAAGTGACAAAGGTCACCCATTACGAGAGTACACACCGGACCTGGAATGACTCAAGTTGGTGCGTAGCGCACAAAGCAGGAGTGGCAGGAGGGTGAATATGACGTATGTCGTCGGTTGCAACGCCTTCCACGGGGAAAGCGGCCTCAGCCAGATATGACCCGGCTTGTCTCAAGGGTCCGTCACAACCAGGCCTCCCAATCCAATTGCCAAGTGCACTGGCGACCGAGCCTGCACCTGTGGTGTCCATGGAGCAAATTGGCAAAAGCACCCAAGGCACAAACAACCTAGGGGTTTGGGCCAATATCTGATAAAACAAACACCATTCGTTTGCGCAGCATTGTTGCAATAACGAGAACCCTTCGCGTAGAAAAGCATTCGACTTCTTGAAAATCATTCGCGGACTCGCATAAACCACCTCATTTGCGCGATTGCCTGCTCGCGGCGGACACAATGTGGCTTCTGCTGTTCGGCTTTGTCGGGCTACCACAGTTGTTCAGTGGTTTTGGTACTTTCGGTGCACCGGTGTGCCGCACTGAGCCTGGGAAGCCGAGATGGTTTAGAGATTTTTAGGGTTGATGTTTATCAACTGGTAAACGGCTTTGAGATGCGGCTTATGAATCCCTGGCTGATGGGGCTGACACTGATGATGATTATGAAGATGATGGGACGACACTCATCACGGTGACGACGACGGCAGCAACGGGGACGACAAGGACGGCGACGAGACGACGACGTGAACGACAACGACTGGCGGCACCGACTGGAGGCCTCAAGGCTGTAAAGATGAAGCACTGATAGATTGCAGTTAAGGTTCAGGATTCGGGTCTACAAGATTTAGACTCATGTCGGCCGACGGCAGACACTGGCACCAGCTGTCGCACAAGAGCTTTCAGAGAACTGAGACAAGGCCATTATTTAGCTAGTTTAGCTATCAACGCGCATGGCCTCGACATGCCTAGGTACGCTAGAATGCCACCGTGACATGATTGAAGGAGATCTTTGCAACATTCGTGTGATGAACAAACGGCTGCTGCTATCACAGCTTGGGTCAAACTTCCACTCCGACGCAAAACACATCGGCCGAAAACATAAGCACATGAAGCCAGTGCACAGTATAGCACTTTGTGCTTGAAGTGTGCCCATGTCGCGATTTGCGCCCCAGCTCGGTGCACAAATCATTCACCAAGCCCTTCGGCAGTGTCCGGCATGCGCTGATGTTTACAGCACGGTTTCCTCTCTCGCTATCGGTCTGTCTGTGTTCACGCGCATCTGTGCGAGGTGCATGTGCTGTGCACGGTATGTTGGTGCATCGGTTTGTCAGTGGGGCGGTGTGTTGGTGTGTCGGGGTGTCGGAGTGGCTGTGCGTCGGTGAAACGGTGGGGATTTCGGTATGCGTGCGATAGAGACATAGAAGCACGACAAACAGAGACACAGAGAGAGGGAGAGAGAGAGAGAGAGAGAGAGAGAGAGAGAGAGAGAGAGAGAGAGAGAGAGAGAGAGAGAGAGAGAGAGAGAGAGAGAGAGAGAGAGAGAGAGAGAGAGAGAGAGAGAGAGAGAGAGAGAGAGAGAGAGAGAGAGACAGAGCGAGAGCGAGAGCGAGAAGGGAGCGGGAGAGGGATAGAGTGAGTGTATTTTTGTGTTCATGTGCCATCCTCTGCCGCACTCGGCACTCACAAGCTCACTCCCGCTTTCCCCTTAGCAACGCAAACACAGAGCATCCACAGAGAGTAGCATGACATGCGCCCTACACAGCAGCTGGACTGTTGGAACGTCAACTGCACCACTTCTTTGCCACCTCAGCTTTCACAAAAAAGCTTCGAGGTTTCGTCTCTTGATCGCGATGCCCCATCGCGAGCTCTTGAAAGATCGTGGTTGCATGAAGCTCTAGGCCTCAGCAAGCGAAAGGCAATCCACTGCGGACTGCAGTGCTGTATTGGGTTTTCCCAGTGACAGCAAGTAACTGTTCAAGTGATGAAGCTGGGGCAACGATGACAAACTGAGATACTGAACACGGACTCCTAAGAAGTTGCCGCCGTTGCTGATGCACTCGTAGAACATCCACCCCGCAGGCAGAAACAGGACATCATTCGGCCCCACGGTTGCATGGAACAAGACCTTGGAGCTCGGGTTGGCATCAACGAAAGCCTTTGCAGCCTCCTTGCTGGCCGACTTGAGCCATTGGTAGCAGCGAGCCAAATCAGCTTTGCCGCCTCCTCCCTGACTCATGTGCTCGAGCAAGCTCGAAGTGTGAACTGCAACGACAGCTCGCGTGCCTCCAAAGCCGATGCGGCACGTGGGAAGATGCCCTGCTTCTGCAGAGGTTGTGACCCATGACTTAGCAACGATGAAAGCTGCCGGCACCAGCAGCTCGTTCTTGACTTTGTCCGGGATCTTCGCGCTCTCCAAAATGTGCCCCTCCGGGAACAGCTTCTGCACAAAGTCCACAATCGAAGACTTTTGATCCGCAGGAAGGGCTCGCTGGGATCTGCCAGTGGAGGTCCTGGCAGGATCATTCTTGAACTTCTGCTCAAGCACAGCCAGGGTGGCCGTCTTGACAGTGGCAAACTCTGCCACCTGCTTTGGATCCATGCGGAAAATGAGAGGCACATCCAGCTTCACTTCCGAAGCTGGCTTTCCATCTTCCTTGATGACGATGCTCTCGATGTCCGTGGCCACGGAGTTCGGGGCCGCAACCATGGTCTCCACTGCCGTCTCTGCTTTTCTGGGGCGTCCGGGTTTTCGCTTGGCCTGTGCCACCTGATCTTGCTCATCCTTCCGCTTCTGCTGCTGCTTGACAGCATCCTGAATGGCACTCACAAGTCGACTCTTGGCGGCTTTTGCCATGCTGATAAGGTCTGCGTACGCAGTTTTGAACGGCTTCATGTCATTCTGTATCTGGGTCAACCTCTCCTTGGTCTGGGCCGCCTCGATGTCGTCCAACTTCTCTTCGAACTCCGCGAACACCACCAAAGATTGATAGCTCCGGCATGGCGGGGCCGATCCAAGAGGCTTCTTCTCGTCCGTGCTAAAGGATGCAATGTACTTGCGCAGAGCTTTCTTTGCATCGAAAGAGCTGGATCGCACAAATCTCTCGAAGCTGGACACGGAAGCTGGCGGCGGGGCCTTACCCGTCGGCTGATCTGAACCCTTGCCCTCGTCGCCCTCACTGCGTTCCTTGTGCTTGACATCCTCCTCCTTGGGCTCGGCTTGTGGTTTCTCTACACTCGCATCGTCCTTGGGCTCGGCTTGTGGCTTCTCTACACTCGCATCGGCTGCGACGGGCTGTGAGGCAGACGCAGGAGCAGAAGCAGGATCAGTAGGACCAGCGCTGTCCGCCTCTTCATGTTCCCCACCCTGGCTGCACTTCTCACCCGCAATGAGCCTGAGCGCGTGAAGCCGATTCTTTGCCAACCTGGCTTCGTTCTTAACCTCCTCAGCAACGCCATCGGTCTTCTCCAAAGCCTCTTGGAGCCCCTGAATGGTGGAGCTGATCGTGTTCTTGGTGTTGTTGATCCAGGTCTGGTGGACTTTCAAGGCTGAGGCCACAGCTCCATCCCGGTCAAACCACGCATCCTTCTTAGGCTTCTTGAGCGGCTTCTTGTCTGATCCTGAAATCATTGAATCCGCATCCGCATCTCGCTTCTTCTTGGGGGTGGTGTTGTCTGATGGACCTGATAGGGCGGCGGATGCGGGGATCGTGTCATCGCCGCTCTCATCGTCCTGCTCCTCCATCTCGGCCTCATCCTCGGAGAGGAGATCCCTGACATTGCCGACGTGGAGAGCCGCTTTACCCTCGGAGGAAAAGGCACCGCCGTCATTGCCGGCCGAAGTGGCCATCTGGACCATGGCAGCGGCTTGGTCAACACGGCCACGGATGTTGGTTGACAGGAAGCTAGCATCCTTGGAGAGCCGTGCCTCCGCTTTGTCAATGTCAATCTGGGTGGCCTTCTTCTGTTCCTTGTCTTTGACAACGTAGCCCTGCGATCGGACGGTTGCGTCTCGGAACTTTACCAGGTCCGTCTTCTTGACGGCCACCCTCTCCTTGTACTTAGGGTTTTTGCCGAGCTCATCCCTGATTGCATTCGGTGCCGAATACAGCGTCTTCCACTCCGCAGCCGCTTCCAAAGGGTCCATCCCACCGTTCTTGGGCTTACCCATCCAGGCCACGTACATCTGCTCCGTCATCATCTCCATGATTCCATCAAAGATCACGGCACTTTCTTGGCGCCGTTCCTCGATGTACTGCAAGATGTTGAACGTCTCCTTCCGCTTCTTGCCTGGAGGAGGTGCCCGGGCATGGTACGCCGCGACCACTTTCTTGAGCTTCTTGGGGTCGCGGACTGTTTCCTCCCACCACTCAAGCTGGTTCTGATTGACGGCGCAATTCTTCAAGACCTGAATGGCCTTTCGGTCCTTTCCACATTGCCCCGACCCTGGCGGGAAGTCAGTCACCGGCAGCATCTTCCCGCACGCCGGGCAAAACTTCTTGCCATCCTTGGTCACACGATTTCGACTCTTGCCCTTGTCGTTGAGCACCTTGATTCTGTTCGAGTTGTTGTTGCCTCGAGCTCGGCGTTTCGGTTGGGCCTTTGACTTGGCCCGCCCCCGTCTTGATGTCCCAGTGGCTGACCCCTCTGCACTGGATTGCTCGGAATCAAGGTCCCCCTCATCAAGGTTGCCCAAGTCAAGCTCGTCGGGCAAGCCCTCGGACTCGTTGTCAGCCATGCTGCCCAGCTCCACACACTACGGAGAAAACCCTGAAACTCACTACGGAGGCCAGGGGGGGCCAGGATCTGACCTCAATCCTCCAGCAACAGCATCTTTCAATGTGCGTCAAAGAACATGTGACAGCGAACTGCAACATGTTGCAAAAAAGGTTTGATGGCACCGTGACTGATGCGGCCTGCACAACTCCCAAGTTTTGCTCAACACTGATTCTACAGTCTTTACAGCAAGTCAGCACTCAGCACTGCAGTGGCAAGCCTAAGAGAGAAGGCGCCGAAAAATGTGATGCGTTCTCACGGACGGCTGGGAAGCATTCGGGACTTGTCTGAGAAACCAAAATTGTACAGCATCCAAGCTCCCATGCAGTTCCAATGCATGGCGTTGCCAGTGAGAGTCCGTTGGGACGCTTCCGTGAGCCCTTCTGCTGAATCGGGTCGCAGCAAGGACTCCTCAAATGGGAAGGAGGCCTTAATGTGCTCTGGCACACCCAAAGCATCAGGATGCGCAAACCCCTGAGCAAGCCAGTGCACTGCAACTGGCACCGACCGTTCCCGAACCAAGTCCCACAAGATTGTGTTTGTCAGAAGACATGGCATTTCAGCTGTTGTTGCAGTGTTTCGGAAGCGAGCATTCTGGCTCAAGTCAACCAACACGAACGGGAACAGCCAGCCTCCACTTGCATCTCTGAACTTCACATTCTGGGCGTCTTGCTGCGACCAGCAAACCCAAGATTCCAACCTGCCACAACAGCCTGCGGAGAGTCCATCTACTTGGTTTCCTTCCTGGCCTGCACTCCCGGATGCACCAGCCTCAGACGTAGCATGCGACTCGTTGTGATGCATATGATAAGGAACTGCTTCCAAATAGATGCCAGCCGATGTCTTCAACGATCGAAAGAAAACATCTGCAAAAGACAGACTGAAGTTGCATTGGACCCAAGGACTCAAATGCAAAGCCGTGTACTTCCGGAACCTCGAACTCGGGACACCAAGATCAGTCGGAGAAAACACTTGTGAACACATTTGATACCTTCTGGGGCTCTTCTCTTCAGAAGCAACCAACGGCCTCGTCTGGATGTGTTTCAACACGTCCTCGAAGCAGCCAATGATGCCAAAAAGCTCTGCCTCAGGAAAGCTTTTCACGTTCTCTTGCAAGACTGTGTCCGGCTCGTAAAAACGTGTGCTATATGCCCATGTGAGGAAAGGCAACGTGGCACTATCCAGCCATCCGTTTGAGCATCCACCCTTAGAGGATGACATGATTGACCATGGGCAACATGTGTTGCCGCTCGCTTCTACCCAGTACGCTGTCCTCAGTGCAGGATCACTCCGAGGGGATATGCAGCACTGCTTGCCATGCACCAAGCAAAAATCGGTGTCGTTGAACTCTACAGTGGCAAGCACTTCTTTCAAGCTGCTGACATAAGAAGATTCCAGTTTTTGCTTCATCGTAACGAAACTGGCTTTGTCAATCTGCTGAAAAGACAACTCTTGCTGCAAGCACTTGTGGTCTGATAAGGCCCGTTGCTCCATATCCTTCAGCTGGGTCCTTGCCTGTGATGGCAATCTGCCCAACACGTCCTCGAAAATGTGGCCAATTCCAGCTTTGTGCTTGAACAAACATGCTTGCGCAGCAGCATTCCGCTCGGTAGCGGCATAGCTGCAAACATCTCCACTGAAATCTGGAAACTGTGACCGCAGACGGGCCAGGACCTCACGACAGACGCCTTCAAAGCAACCTGTTCCGGAATAACATGTGGTCACCACAATATTCAAGTCAACAATCTGTCGCAAATGCCCCTTGGTGTCATGGCCCATTGCTGGCACGTTCTGCAGCAAGTGGTCTGTTTGCTGTGTGTTGTAACTCAATGCCGCAGACAGATCCTCAGGCCCTGAAGGAAACCACGAACACTCCCCACGTTTGTGTCGCTTCTTCGGCACACGCGCAGGAGAAGAGATTGCATCCGTCTCCAAGTCTTTCAACACATGATGAGTCTCAGCTTCTGCCATGACCGCACAAGGCACAGCCACGACTACGACCGACTACGCACGGCTGTAAATGACCCGATGCAAGACTTAACTAGCATGACAACTTGACTTGACAACATCAACTACATCAACCCTGCTGCTGAGCTGCTGCTGCTGCTGAGCTGCTGCTGCTGCTGCTGTCGCCCTGCTTTCTTTCTATGTGGTTGCTGCGTCAGTGTGCACCACTTGACCACTTGCACAGCAGTCTATCTTTCTGGCTTCACGAGACTGAAGCTATGAGCGACGAGCGACAGACGACCGTGCCACATCTTGACTGACCACAGCACATGCCCTCTCCCTCTCTCAGCTCTTTCTCTCTTGCTCAAGCTCAAGCTCAAAGCGGCCACACGCACACACACACACACACACACACACACACGAACTGCACCGTGTTGCTTCCTGTCATCTTCCATAGCACCACCATCTCAATCATCCCCACATCAGCAGCAAGTCAATTCATCGGCGGCAGTACCCTCAACAGCATTTCCACCAGTCACAGCCACAGCCACCCACAGGGCTGCATCATCGTTCTCAACGTCATTCATTATATCATCATCACCAATCACGATCATCATCGTCGTCATCATCATCACACTCACCTGGGTCATCACCCAGCATCATCATCACACTGCCCGTCGTCACCATTATCATCATCGTCATCAGCATCATCCAAATATTAGCAATACCGCCGCTATCAGCACAACTGATTCATCATCCCCTGGCCCCTTCCGGCAAGCAGCAGCAGGAGAAGCACCTCCACAGGCACCATGGAACCGCCACCACAACGACTACCGCCGCCATCACCAACAAAACACTGTCAGCTTTGCAATCTGCCACTCGGCAGCCTTGCTCTCTGCCACTCGGCAGCTTTGCTCTCTGCCTCTCTCTCTCTCTCTCTCTCTCTCTTTCTCTCTGTCCCTCTCTTTCTCTGTCTACGACCTGTGTGACACTGTGTGAGCCAAGCCATTCAAGCCATGTTGTTTGTGGGGGAGCTAGACAACCTTCGTCCTGCCGTCCTGCGTTGCCACCCCATGAACAAAATGCCTTCACCTAGCCCATGATGCTCGCCTTATCCAGACAACAGACAGGGAGTGCACTCGCCTTGTGCAAAATCATGAGCGCGCATCATAAAACTTGGCACACGGACTGGGCTTGGGGTGGGCTGCTGGGCTGGGCTGGGGCTGGGCTGGGGCCCTGCCACCCAGCATCATGAGCATCAGGCGGGTTTGGGGCAGCCGAAAGGTATTTTGCCTGGTCTTGCCAAGACCAGGCAAAATAGCCTTGTCCAGCCAAGTGGGGCCAAGGGCCAGGGTCGGGGCAGGATTTTGGGCAAGGCTGGGGCTGGGGCTGGGGCTGGGCTGGGGCGGGCCCTGGGCCAGCCCTGGGGGCCTGGGGCCCGGGCTGCTGGCCTCTTCCTAGAAGGCAAATGCCTGGGCCCGGGGCCCCGTAAAGGAAGCTGCTTTACTTTTTGAACACCTATTCCACAAAACAACAAAAGAAACACTGGAAGACACCCCAAACAATCGAAAAAAACAATTAAAAGCTTTTCAAAGTCATGAAACCCTTCAAAAACCAGGAAAGCCTGCAAAAACCATCGAAACTATCAGAACACCAGCACAACGACACAAAAACCCTTAAATGCACACAAACCTTGCCGATACAACGAAAATCATATAAACTCTCAGAGAAACACGACCTCAGCTGGCAAACAAGCTTCAAAACCAACAAAAACAAACAACGCTTAGCAAAACAATTAAAAAAAAAACAAAAACCAAGTGTAAACTGATGTGTATACTGTTTAGGAGTTAAACCCTAAAATTTTTGACGTCACACACGGTAACTTATAATTATCATCATTTAAAAATCGCCGGTAACATTTATAAATCGCTGGTAACATTTTAAAATCGCTGGTAACATTTTGGAATCGCTGGTAGGAAATCGCTGGTAGGGATTGGAAATCGCTGGTAAGGATTTAAAATCGCTGGTGGGGATTTAAAATCGCTGGCCCGGGTATCTTCAGCAGGTAGCTATATTTCTGGAATATCCTGGTATTACCAAAAAATTAAAAAAATACAAAATGCACAAATTGAGCTTGCATGTCACCTGTTTTGTTAGTTTTTGCATTTCTTGAATAGTTCAAGGTGTTTTTGCATGTGGTTTCGGAGATTATTGTGTTTCTGGTGGTTGTTTGCATTTATACGGATTTTTTAGTAGTGTTCTATGGTTTTGCTGTGGTTCTATATTTTGTTTGCATTTGTTGCGATTTCTTTGGTTTTCCAGGCTTTCTTAAAGTTTTTAAGGGCTGTTCAGGATTTCTCTGGTTTTCTTCCATTTTCCTGACAAAAGCGAAAGGTGTGCGCACACGCGCTCCCCCCGGCCCCTGTGCACCTGCTTGCCTGACCTGGCCGTTGTGCCGCTGTGGCTTTGTCAGATTCAGCAATTCTTGAGCAACGGAAGCCAGCCGCCCCTTCGACAAATCAGTGCAAAGCCAAACTTAAAAGCCATGCATTGCGCACCCACTAAGCAAACCATCCCCCGGCCTCTTTCCCGCTCCCCCTTTTCACCCAAACACGAAAGCTGTGTCTTTTTAAGGCACTGATTCATACAATTCACCGGGGATTGGGGCTTAAAGACAGCAGCACAGTAGTGGAAGAGACCTCTGCTCGGCAGCACCGACCTACGACAACAGACATGACTGCTTGCCAACACTGCCACTGTCCCGATAACACAGCACATGTTTCCCTCACTCTTTGCCTCTTCTCGCTCGCTCTGTCTGTCCCCTGTCCATCTGTGTGCTGTCCACATGCAGCATGTGATGTTGAGGAGTCGAGCATGATGTGAAAAGCCACGGAAAGAGGTATCTCAGATCGTTAGAGAGAAAGGGAGAGATGGAGATGCAAAGGACAGGGGGCGAACGAGGAGAGCGAGCGAAGGAGCGAGAGGGAGAGAGAGAGAGAGAGAGAGAGAGAGAGAGAGAGAGAGAGAGAGAGAGAGAGAGAGAGAGAGAGAGAGAGAGAGAGAGTGTGTGTGTGTGAGAGAGATAGGAAAGAAGGGAGGGAAGGAGAAGAAGATGGCGAACTCTATCGGAATATGCGCGACTGCCCACATAATGAAGTGTCAATGTCTCAAGCTTGAACTGTCGGCACCTTTGCAATGCCTTAGAAGGCACAGTCGGCTTCAAGGCTGGCTCCCACCTTTTCCCACATGTGGACGGCTTGAATCATGAATCCTGCTGCACAATCTAGGAAGCATCTGATCCAGAGTCTGAGTCTGAACTGCTGCTGGAGGAGCTAGAGCTTCTGCTGCTGTGGGATGAATCACCATCACGATCGTGGGAGGAATCAGAATCAGAAGAAAGCATATCATCATCGTCCCCTGCTTCATCCTCGTCACACGCAGGGACCGCAGGGGCGCTTCGTGCCGCTGCCTTGGGCTTCGCTTTACTCTTGGATGCACTCTTGGGAGCACGCTTAGTTTTGGCCTTCGCCTTAGCTTTGGCCTTGGCTTTACCTTTGGCAGCCGGGGCGGCAGCATTGGCTTCTGCATCCAACTCAACATCGGTCCTCAAGGATTCAGGTCTTTCCATGAAAGCGACCTGTGCTTGCAACACAGCCATGCTTGGACACCTGTCGGCAGGCAACGGCACCACCAAGTGATGACATTGACGATTGTAGTCTGCAGACATGCACAACCACCAGCAAAGGCGGCGGTATGTGAGGTCTCTGTCTGCTTGGCTGGGGCCTGGCACAGAGAGGTAACGTTTGCAACCGGTTCTGGAGTTTTTGGCATGGTACAAGCAGGTCGCTTGATATCCGCCGTAGTGGCCGCCAGCGACAGTACCGGGTGCCTTCGTAGATATTCTGAACATTCCAAAGAAGCCGCCATCTAGCCTGGGTCCAGCCGCAGCGGGCGCCACAGCTGCTACAGGATTCGCAGCAGCAGGTGCTGCTGCCGCTGCTGCTGCCGGCACTGCTCCATCGGGAGCAGCAGCCGGCTCCTCTACGGCTTCCGGGACTTCAAGCTGATCGGCTCCGTCATCATGAACAGAATCGTCATCCACAGCATTCTGCTCATGTTCCTCGATCAGCTCCCCCAGCATGGCTTCCAAGTCGTCTGAATCCGCATGGTCGTCTGCCGCTGGATCATCAGCAGCTCCAGGTTCGTCTGCATCTTCCAGCCTTGGCGGCGGTGCATGACCTGCAGCATCGTCTGGCAACGCTTCATCAATCTCAGCTGGAAGTGCTCGAAATCGTGCCAGCTCGTCTTCCAGATCCCCTCGCAGGATGTTCTTGTAGCAGGCTTCTTCCTGCCATGTGCGATTGCTGGCAGCCCCATGTCAAAAGAAGTCTCTGCATTCAGCAGAGCCAGCATGTAGCAGCGAGACGGGCTCTCGTTGGAACACCAAAGCTTTCGCCCCCCCCTGCTGTAGTCATCAAAAGTATCACCTGCAATCGCCATGCGACGTGTCCGCTTTGACGGTGGCACCCATCGACGCCATTCCCAGCCGGCTTCTTGCATAGCCATCATCAACTCATAAGTACTCCTTTCTTGCAAGGGCAGATGCTCTCGAACTCGGAAAACACGCGAAGGATTCTCCAATTTCGAGCATGTTGTCAACTGCTTCGTAGCTTTGTCCGTGAGATGCCAGCGAATATCTTCCCGCCCAGTGGATGTGACGACGCCGTGCTGCGCCAAGACCTGCAAAACTGGCATCTGCGTCTGCACTGCTGAAAAGCCAAGACTGTCTTCAGAAGACTCGAAAGCCCCCGCAGTCACCATTCCATGAAGAAGGTTATGAAGCTCGCCACGCTGAAAGCCGTAAAGATTGCTGTTGCGCAGGGTCCAGGCAAGGCTGGCCGAAGCCCACGTGCGCATGGTCGTTTGCAGTTCGTCCAAGTTGCCAGCAAAGCCGCGAAGCAGAAACTGGCCGCTTACATCTTGAGTAGCCTCAGGGTTCTCACCTATCAATACTGTGTCTGAGGACAAAGCATTCTCCCCACACAAGCTCGTGTGGGAAATCACAACAGCACCCTTAGTCAGCCTGCCGCCAGCCCCCACAGTCGGTCGAATCACCTTCTTGTCAGCTGGATTGTTCATGACGATCTGAAAAGTCACAACATCATTGCTATCACCCTCTGCGTCCACATCGGGCCGACGAATCTCCGCAGCATCCTCGTCAGCATCACGCACACATCTAGCAGCTTTGGTCAAAGGTTCGTTCAAAGCGCTTTCCACACTTTGCACGGCGAGGCAAGCTTGGGAGCAGAGAAGAAACAACTTCCGTCGTGTTGATCGTTGTGCAGCAGCATGTGTTGCTGCATCGCATTCATCAGCACAGCTTCATGGGTCAAGCCTCGCTGCTGCGAAGCCTGATCGAGCAGTTTAGCCTGGGCCTGGTTTGCTTTCCGCTTGAGCTTCTCGTTCGATTTCACAAATTCTTCATGAGACTCACACATGCTGTGAATATCGCAGTGGTAGATAATCTTGGTCAAGACCACACGCATGCGTGCAGGTCCCTTGCAATACACATCGCGTGCAAGATTTGGGGCTTTAGGACTTATAGGGTTGATTCATGAGTGCGGGCCTAGCATCAACTGTAGAGAGTCGACTGTGTAGAGATAGGTTAAGGAGGATATCGCAGGAGATTCGGGTTCCATCGGGCCGGGCCGGGCATACCAGGCAGCATTACTAAATCAAAACAATCCTGGCAACCCTCGGTATATAGGAACCAGGAAAGCCGAGTGCCTTCAAGAGCCGGATGGTCTTGCAGTCCCAGCAGCGCAGGCACTGTCTTCAGAGAGCGGCTTCGATTGAAACGATCGAGCAAGTCAGTTGCAGAGATAGTTTCTTTCCTTATCCAACGTTCCATCAGGGGCAAGCGGTTCGCTAAAGAGATTCGAACCGGCCCTAATCGCCTGGATCGCTTGCTCAGAGCAACTCTTGCATGTTTTTCCTCGATTGTCGTTTCGACAATCGGGGTGAAGCGCCAAGCCGAAACCTGCTTCTGGAACGTTTCACAAAGGCCATCGAAATTAGCCCCTTCAACCCATGCTTTCAATGAATCCAAAAAACTCCCTGGGGAAAGCAACTTGGCAGTGATCCTGTGGTGTGCTTCGGGTCTTGGGTCCAGTTCCCACTGCCGCAAAATCTGAGCACCGATCTCACGAGATGTTTGCTGGCAGACATGCGCCAGACCGACGAAAAGCCAGGGCAGCTTCTGCAAGCACGATGTCTTCAGCCTCAAGAGAAGGAGCATCATTGTTTTGCCTGCAGGGAGAAGAAAACTCAAACAAATGCCCTCGATCGAAAAGACTGTGACGATCGCCTGCGACCTGAAGCTATGAATAAATTTCCGAACCCTGAAGCCTCACCAACAAACACACAACGAAACCACCGAGTCAAGCCTTAAGTCGAACCCAGCCCGGAGTTCCCAAGTCCTACACAAGGCACACCTGAGCGAAAATCATCGAAAAGGCTGCTCCACTCATCAGCAGACATGGGTGGCAGCATCGGCAACGGCAACAATTGAAGTTGAGTTTCATGAGTAGAACAGATCTCCTCAAACGCAGTCTCCAGATCACCACCGACAATTTCTGGCGCCAGCTTTCCGGCTAAGGGGCATACGAACATTTGGTTGGCGTAGTGCTGCTGCAAGCACTTCCTCTGCATATGGACACTCAAATGCCTGAACAAGTGGCGATGACACATGCACGATTCGGCAGAGCTTGCGAGCTGTTCTGGAATCTCCTCGAGCTTCAAGGCCATGCCGACATACGCGTGGAAGAAAGAACTGCAGACTGCTTCCGAAATCTTGTCTGGATCCAGTGACACCAAGCCTTGCCGAGATTGCTGAGCCTGCTCAGCCTGTGCTTGCACTGGCCGTGCAGCACCATTGATGTCAACGCCACGAACATACTTTTGTGCGTCCCATGCTTTGGCCAAGATAGGAAGGAGAGGCTTCAGTTGCCTCAGGAACCCCAGCACCTCATGCCAACGGTTCTCGTACAAGCTGCCACGGAAAGTTGCGAAGCGACCTGATTGACCCTCCAAGTTTGTCCCGTGCAAGCAACACCAAACGAACCGCTGTCGCCTTTCATCGACTCTGAGCAAGGCTTCGATAGCCTTCAAACTGCTATAAAAATCATTCCAGCGACTCAAGCTTTGATGCACATCGGAGCAAAGGTTGTTGACCACATGCTGCAAGCCGGCAATGGGGAACGCATTCGGCATGAAGAACACTGTGTCGGATCCTTCAGCTCGTGGCCTAGCTGGCTCACCATGCTCAGCCTCAACATCCATGTGCCCTTCCTGTGGGACTTCATTGTCACTAGCAGGCCGCGGGCCATCAACATCGACATCATCCGGATCCTCACGCGGAGCATCAAGCATGGCACCATCAACGTCTTCGTGATATTGCGCAGGCGCAGGTTCAAGGACGGGCTCGGGGCACACGCCGCCATCAACGTCAATGTCAGGCATAGCCTGCCGCTGCCAGGACGGAAGCATATGCTCAACAGAACCTGGGAGCTGGAAGTCGGGCAGGCTCAACTCGGTACCCATGTCACTACAGTGGGCAACATACGACAAGCTATGTTCCGCTAGCGGGGTCACGGCACTTGTCTCCAACTGCCACTTGTGTACCTCCGCTGCGGCCTTGTCCGCAAGTGAGCGGTGGCCACTGCCCAGGGCTGCTGGTGGGTGGATGTGCTCGTGAATGCTTTTTGCCAGAAGCGCCAACAAAGGACGCCACTCAGGCAAAGGCTCCGTGCTCAAAGGTTCAACATCTCTCTCATCGTCGGCAGCCTCGGCAGCTTCAAGTGCCTCCTCATGCTGTGCAACATAATCCGACACGGCACGATGCAGCTCGCGCACCGCCTTGAAGCAAGCAATCACAGATGATTCAGGAATCTCGTGATATTGAGACCAGATCCAATCGTATCCTGCAAGCGGCGACGAATCAGTCCAGCCAACACGAAAGCATCTCTGATTTGAACGCTGCTTGGCACACAGCATCAAAGCAACATCGAGCGCTACTTCATAGCGACGAAGCAGAGAAGCACCTGGCAAGATTGCATGGCCTGTCTTATTTGGAGACGAAAGGCTCTGGATGAAGGGAGCACGCAAAAACTCTGGAAGCACGGTTGCCAGCGACTGCGAAACAACATCAGCCAATGCAGTAGGCCCGCCTCTCAGAAAACTGGAGAGTCGAATGCATTCAAGAAGTTTGCGGGAGTTGTGGCGGAAATGAGAACCCCCACCAGGAATGCTCACCATTCCCATCGCCTGCCGCCAAGAAAAGCTCCATCGATCCAGTGTGGTGAGAATCAAGTCTACATCTTGCCGCACCATATCGCGAGAAGGGCCAGGCCGATCCTCACCAAGCAAAAGCGGCACCCAGCCCCGGATCTTGGAGGCGAACTGACCAAGCGTCTCAGCATCGAGCCGCAGCAAAGCGGGGGGTTCCGTGTCAGGTTCATTTTTCTGAAGGCTTTGGCCTCGCTTTTGCCACACAACCGCATCATGAGGCGGCCAGCTCTCCACGGGCCCCCGCGGAATCCGGTGACGATGCAGATGCAGCTGGCTGTGCCAGCGCAAAAGCAGCAAAATGCTGCTCCAAGATCCGTTGAGCAGAAGATACACGATGGGCCATGGAAGCAACAAAACAGGGAGATCCTCAGGCCTACGATCACAGTTCCAAGTCGAAAGCACCCTTTCAACACTCTCCTCACCTGCCACTGTCAACAGTCGCACATCAGATGCACTGCCATGGGCGCCGCCATGGCCCCAATGAGCAACGAACAAGGGGTTGTTCCTGTCAATGACACTCAGGCCGCCAGAACCCACTGCACGACTCAGCTTATGATGCACGGCAACAGGCTCGGTGCATTTGCACGTCGACTGAACATGCAAATTGTAAGCATCTGCTGGCAAACCATAATGGTGTCTCTGCAATTCGTCCTCGGCACTCCAGTTCGTCAGCACACCCTCCTCAAACACAGAGCCGTCTGTCGACAACTGCACGAGTCCATGCAGTTTCAAGTCTTCTTTCTTTGATAAAGCTGAAAGCTGTGACTGGCACTGATACAGAACCGTCTTGTGAAAACCTGCACCACCAGCCCGGTCCAAAGCAGCGCAAAACCACGGCCGAGTCTCCAAGCACCGGCGCACAACCTTACTCCCCACTCCATGGTGGGGCCGTCGGAAACGACAGCTGCCGTCAGCAAAGGAACCCAGCCACAAAACGCATGTATGCATTGGGGCTCATTGTGCGAAACAGGGCCTAGCCGCTCCTAGCCTTTCGCTACACTACACTCACTGCATGTGCCTTCGCAATGTGATGGAAAGTACCATAAAACGACGGCTCCTAGCTAGCCTACCAACCTACTGGAAAGTTGAATGTGAGCACTGCCTTCCATGCAACAATTGCGTAAACTGGCACGACTTCAAGCGGCATTGCTTTGTTACCTGGCTCAAAATCTCAGAGGAACTTTAAGGGTCTGGGGTGCTCGAGGTGTTGCCATCCCAGCACGTTAGCATTGCTTCGTTGCCTTCACTACCGGGGCTGACGGGGCTACTCGGCCTCAACTACGAAACCAAGATCAGCGGAGACTGTTTGTCATTGGTTTTGTTCTGCTCCCGAAAGCTCAGAAAGCGCAGCAGCGGGAGGCGGGTTAGGGTCTACACGACTCTTCTACGATACACCCACAGACAAAACACTACACTACATCGAACATTCGGTGTAAATAGAGTTAAATAGAGAAAGGTAGTCAAGTACTCAACTCTCTCCATGATCCTCGCGCAAAACAAAGCATCGCTGCTCATCGAAGCAGGCGGGCTCACACCCAAACAGCTTTCAAGCAATCGTTTCCAACCAATTTACCCGAAATTTTATGGTTTCCGATGGAAGTTACCCTGCGCAGAGTCGCGATGATTCAAATCAGAAAATTCTGTTTGTTTCGGAAGACAAATCGCATCACGCAGCCCCAAGTCATCGCGAGCAAACCCACGAACCCGAATGCTTCAAAGTTTCCACAGCCTTCCAAGCTGGTCCCGGGCTTTTCAAAGCCTCGAATCTTGGCCCGAAGCGTTTCAGCACTGTTCAAAAAGCCTCGAGACTTGTCGCCGGCGATTTTGTGGAAACTGCTCCAATTTCAAGCTGGTATGCGGCGGTCCCTGACTAGGCATTTCTCAGAATTTATACAGGTTTGTCTGTTGGCAGTGTGCCTCGGGTGCTTTTGCCAGAGCAAATTGCGGTGCGCCGCAACCTCAGCGCGCGCGAGCCAGGCACCTCCACGCAGGCAATCCGGTGACCACGTTCATCCATTTCGAGCGTTCACACCGGACCCAGACTAATCTCAAGTGGTGGTGCATAGCGTCAGCGGGGATGGCATGGAGGGTGGAGAGAACCTCAACGACTTATGTCGTCGGTTGCAAGGCTTCCACGAGGAGAGCGACTCAGCCAAAGAGAAGGGACTTGCCGCAAGAGGTCCGTCACAACCCAACCACCAAGTCCAATTGCCAGGTATACTGGCAACCGAGCGAGCACTGTCACTATCGGTGTCCGAGTCGGCATGGTGGCAAGGGCCGCCGCCCACACAGTTGAGCCCAGCTTCGACGTAGGCCATGTAGCCCGTCGGAAGGCTCAAGGGAAGTATCGACACAACGACGTATGTCGTCAGTCCCACGGTCGGCCATTGTGGAGGTCACCTAGATGAGCCAGCCGCCGCACCACGCGGCCAGCTGTCGAGCAGGCGTTGCATGTCACGACCACTCGAAGGAAAGTGACTCTCCTTCAGGAGATAGAGCATTTGGTAGTTTCTCTCATTGTAGATTTCCCTCACACTTGTATATGTATACTGATGATCGTCATGGTCGTCGCCATGAAGATGTGGCATTAAATCGGTGGATATACAAGGAAATTGGAGGCCAGGGCCGAGGTCCCCATCCCTGAGGAACTCCTCCGCCGCAGCCTTCCAGCGTTCCTGCGCCTGGGGATGCCCCAACCTGAACCAGGGGCGCTCACCTCCCGGCAGCTCCTGCGCCTGGTTCTCCTCTCGGGCGATCAACCGATGGAGGAGGACCATCGCTTTTGCATCAACTGCATCGAAATGTGCAAAGCGCCACAAGCGGGTGGGGAAGTAAAACTTCTTCTTTTGCGGCCCGGAGATCCCAGCCCTCGGAGGTGGCCGCGGCTCGAAGACGCCACAGGGCGCTATTCAGCAGGCCCGCTGCCTGAATCGAGAGAGACGGCTGTGCCTGCAAACCCAGTGAGATGTCCGCAAGCGGGAAGAGCAGGCGAAAAGTGCCCCTATATGTGCCCGGATAAGTGAACATTCGCGGGTCAAACTCGCCGCGCCTGGCCGGAAGGATTCCACTCTCGAAGCCCGCCATCAATCGGTCAGCAATGGTAATCTGGGGTCGGCCCACCAGAGCAGCCGGAACCTCGCATTTGACTCGGACCTCAATGCGCTGACGGAGCAGCCGTGGGGTCGTCAGCTAATGCCCGTGTGAGATAGAGCAGCAGCTGTACCGGCAGCAACACACCACAGTGCAGCAGTGGGGTCCCCTGTGTCGCGTCAACACTCGTGCCGCCTCCCCCTGTAGTGCGCCGTTGGCTGGAACCGGCGCCGCGTCGGCTGCCTGTCTGCAAAGGTTCTCGCGTGGCGGTGGGGTCCCGCTTGGGGGCCAAGGACATTTGCACCAAGCTGCCGTCCCGGACTGGAGATTTTCGTCCTGCCAGGGCACGGGGGCCTTGAGTCCTGCAAGCTCATCGAGAAGCAGCCACCACCAAATCTCTGGTCGAGCGAGCTCATACCAGGATAAGTCAAAAACTCGTCCTTCAGGCAGACGCAGAACTGGGTCGCAAAACTGAGCCAAGGCTACAGACACTGCCAGCAAGGGCGTTAGACAGACGCGAAAGGCTTCGCTATCAGTGCAGCGTCGCAACATGAGGGCCCGGTCAGCGAAATCCACCACCTTCACCCCAAAATTCTGAGGGCTGAGTTTGACTTCACAAGCGGGCAGTGACAAGGGGAGGGAAAGCAAGGTCAGGCAATCGGTGGGGTTGGGCAACAGCTGTTGTAGTGCACCCGCACAGTCCATTCCTTCGACAGGCCGCTGTTGCCGGCCCCGAGCTTGGTAGCGCCGAAGGATATCACGCTGCTCTTCGAATTCTTCCTCGTCTTCTGCCGGTACACACCGGCTGGCAATGGATGTAACTCCCGGCACAAGGCGGCAAGGCGGAGTCTCCACTGCGTCCAACAAGGCCGCCACACGTTGGCTCCATGTAGCACTAGGTGCGGCGGGAAGGGAGGCAGCGCAACTTTGACTGCGCAACTCCGCGGTCAGCGCAGGATCCTCTTTGGCAGGCACTCCTGTGTCCGGGTCCGGGCGAAGCTTTCCCGCCGGATCGTAGAGGGCGCGTGGCAAGCCCGTAGTAGCAACCGGTGGCAACATGACCGCTTCAGGGCTAGATTGGCGTACCTGTGACGACACGAAGCGCTGCAACCTCCCAAGCAACGTCTTGTTGATCGTGTCCGAGGCAATGGCAAAAAGGTAGAAGGCCCCCGGCACAGCGGTGACAAGCGACTCCGATGAGCTGGCTTGGCCCCGACACACTGTCGCTGGGGGGTCGAAGGACATGTGCGTCCCGATGAGAGACCTATGGTGAGTGGAACGGAGCGCACTGTATAGCCTTTTGGGGGGAGGCACGCCCACACCCTTGTGCTCTCGAAGACAGTAGAGACCAAACCGCAGCGGTGTAGTGAACTCTAGCAGTCCGAAGACTGGGCACTCGGTGTCAATCACAGGATAGAACGGGCGTGCCTTGATGGATTGGCCACTAGGTCCACTGTGCTCAAAATCCACACCCCGGAGGAGGAGCTGGACCGGGTAACCGTCCATGCCACTGTGTGCAGCGACGGCTGTAGCATCGCAGAGCGGAGGAACGCGGTTCACGGACCACCGTTCATACCCAGAGCATCCCGAAGCGTCGATTTTGAAGCTGCTGGATGTATCAGCGGCTGATAGATCTGTTTGAATGATCAAAAACATAGCATCAGCGGCTGATAGGATTAATCAGCGGCTGATGGAGGTTAACAGCGCCGATTTTGAAGCTGCTGCTCCCGGCAGCGGGCAAAAGGACACTGCGATCCGGAAGCGGGCAAGTCCAATTATCAGCGGGGGTCGAATATGTATAAGTATATACATGGACAATATTTTTTGATATACATATACATACATACATACATACATACATACATACATACATACATACATACATACATATATGTGTGTGTATATATATATGTACATGTACATGTACATGTACATGTACATGTACATGTACATGTACATGTATGTATGTATGTATGTATGCATGCATGTATGTATGTATGTACGTATGTATGTGTATATATATATATATATATATATGTGTGTGTATGTATATATGTATATATGTACGTACAGCAGATGCATGCATTGTTTTTTGCAGCAGGCAGACAGGAAGAAGCGAGCTCCGGCATTGTTCGAGTGATCCATGCAGGTGCATGCTCTATCCCGCATGCTCGTGCTGGCAGGTGGGCTCGATCTATAGGCTAACTGTAGCTATAGCTGTGTACGTAGAGCGATCATGTCGTCCGAGGAGATTTTCCAAGCCATGTGTAAAGCTTGCCCAGCGGCAGCGATCAAACAGGCGATCGAAGCGAATCACGGGCTGTTTTGGTACCCAAAGCAAAACGTGGAGCTAGCTTGCTGCAACTTTGCAGGATTGCTTAAGGAGCTCTTCAAGTTGGGGAAGACGTTGCTGCCGAAGGAGACTCACAAAGCAATGGAGAGATTCAACACTCTCCATTGCAACAAGCTCCTTGACGACAAGAGGACCGCCCGCAACCAAGGGCAGGGCATCTTAAACATGATGAGCTTGGTAAACCGCAAACGTCGAAACCTCAAGGACGGCTCCCGCATGTCCGAGACCATGGTCGAGTTAATCGAATGTTCAAGGATCGCCCCAGGCTCCTGCTCTTCGACATCGATCCAGGAGGGTCGCAGGGCATCGTTGTCGCAGGGTCGCAGGGCATCGTTGTCACCGACAGGTACCCCAAAGCACACTCCGGACGATATCTTGGAGGCCTTTGGCTTGCAGAAGAAGGTGGATGATTCCGATGATGATGCCGTCGTCGTCGTCGAGCCGCAGGCCCTTAAGGACGAAGTCGTGGATCTTGAGAAGGACCTCGTGACGATCAAGGACTACACCATCCACACCGATCATGCATTGGGCGTCTTGGTTCGTTTGCACAAGGATGGCAGGGTTGAGCAGGCAGACATGACGTCACCTCCGGAGAAAGGGTTCCTAGTCGGTGTCTTCGGCGATGGCGAGCGTGTGGTGTCTGAGTTGCCAAGCTTGCCGCCGGTTTCAGGCAAGATCCCTCAGGCCATCAAGTCCAAGAAGGCTAAGAAGTCTAAGAAGGCTTCGAAGCCTAAACAGGCCATGAAGAAGAACTCCAAGCCGAAGCCGGCTAAGAGTGCGAAGGCGAAGGATGCAGCTATTGCTCCTAAAGCTCAAGGTCTGGTCCCAAGGGTCATGAAACGAATGAAGGGCAAGCAAGCTGAGCCGCATGTGGCTTTGCACCGTGTGCGGGTGACAAAGGCCAAGGAGCCAGCCCGAGCCTACGTAACCGCCTGCCAATGCGGCAGTACCCCATCCCCCTCCTGCAGGCAGCAGCTCATAGTAGAGTTTAGTGCGAAGCACTTCCCTGCAGATTTCCATGAAAGGGCGATTCGTGCCCAAACTCGGATTCAGAGCGAGGGTCTCAGCTTCTTTGCTGCTCGAAATTTGAAGCAGCAGCTTGGCCAGTAGGATGTTTCATGTTCCATTTTATGTTGCAGCTATATGTGAATATAGCTCTGGGGGCTGGATCGTGCGAACACGGTCCAGCGACGATCGGGCCTGTGCAGCAAGGTTTCAAGTCTTGGTTTTAACCCTATATAGGCCGAGCATATATAACCCTCGATCTTCCCAAGCCCCATGCACATGCAGAGAACCGATATGAAGTGTTGACTTCCATGAGCTCAGCGTGCAGAGGCCAGGGTCTTTGATGATATGGCTTGCAAGCACTTTAAAGTGCTGGGGATCGGGCTCCAGATCGTGATCCGAGGGCAGAAAATATAGCACTGCTGCGGATTTGTACATATGCATGTTTTGTTGTACTTAAATAGGGCAGGTTATCAAGAATGTCAAGTTTTGTAGCCTAGGACGGTGCCTTTTGAGTCCCAGCCCTAAAGCTTGAACCGCGAAGCCACAAAACCTAGAGCTTGCTCGTGAACTTGGTCTAAAACTCGCTGAAACCCCAAACTTTAAACCCCGAAACCTTTATATCCCCTGCACCACAATGACACCTAAACCTCTAACCCACAACCCTTGAAACTGCTCTGCAAAGGTTCGCGTCGCCTGAGGTGCAGCAGATTTTCGGATGATTCGAGGCTGGTTGAAGTCATTAAAGATTTTGTGTTCCACAGAAGAGGTTAACTGATCGATCAGTCGACAGAAAGGATCTCCGTGTTGAGTTCCAGGCAGCTTTACAGCTCCTCTTAAGATCGATACTTCATGCGATTATTGCGATGGTTTTGGGTTTGGATATTTGCCCATGCAGGTCTATGCATGCACTGGCTCCTGAACGATGGGACTCTTCGGTGCAGTCTGCACTGGAAGGACAGCTGGCATGCATATGTGCATGTGATTGCATGCAAGTGCACGTGCACTGCTGGGTACCTGCATGCCCCTACAGGAGCATTAGGAGCAGAAGCTCCTGCATGATATCAAAGCACCCGTAGCGCTTTCGGCTTACAGCGATACCGGAGGTGATAAGTGTATCATATCGATCGATCATGGGTAACGATCTGTCCCGAACCCTGCAGCAAGTGGGCCAAGTGGGCCAAGCATTGGAGCAGCTGAATGCTCAGGGAGGCTTGCCAGGTGCACCTCCCCCCATGCCACCCCCACCCATGCCGCCTGCCGGCGTGCCTCCGGCCGTGCCAATCCCGAACCCTTGGCAATTCCCACCGCCGCCCCCAGCCAATGACGGCCCAACCACAGGCAATGACGGCCCAGCCCCAGGCAAGAATGACGATCAGGAGCCTCCTCGAGGCTACCTTCGCCGGTGCAATCGGTGCAAGCAGATCTCCTACATCCGCAACAACATGTGCATGGATGAAAGGTGCGAGCTTAAGCTGCACTTTGGACTTTTGTTTTGTACAATATATATGTATATGTATATATGTACATGTATATCTATATGTATATGTGTAGTTATAATATATATATATATAGATATAGATATATGCATGTGTTTGTGGCAAAAAGTACATTATGTATGTGTATATATATATATATATATATATATATATATACGTGTATATATAAATATACACACACATTATCTCTCTCTATGTATATATATATATATATATATACACATATTTTGTGGTTTCGGCTTAAGTCTTTTAGGGTTTAGGTAGGGTTTAGGGCTAGGTATACACAGACACACACACACAAACACATATATATATATATATATATATACATGTACATCTATTTATATATAATATACCCAACACATGCACCCGAAACACTGAAACCTAAACCCTGAACCCTAAAACCTGAACCCTGAAACTTAAACCTTGAAACTTAAAGCCTAGCCTGAAAGGATCATTAAACCCTCAAAGATATCCACTAAGGAACTTTCAGTATGGAATCAAAAACCCGAAGACATTGGGCGGCAGATGCTCTCATGGGCCGGCAAAGATTCGGCATGGCAAGACAAGAGCTTGGCAAAGAAGATCGTGAATGCCCGCTGGAGTTCCAATCGCAGCCGGGGCACAAAGGGGAAACAACACCAGGCCTGGTGGCGTTCGAAGACGGCGAGCCAGAGGCAGTGGATCAAGCAGCAGCAGAAGAAGACGAAGGGCTGCTGGTGGGAGAAGGGCACCGACGATAAGAAGGACCAGGGCACCGACGATAACAAGAATAAGGTCAAGGTGGAGGGTGGCCACAATAAAATGTGGGTTGGTACCGACCCGATTGATGTTGAAGAAGATCTCGACGAGGAGGAAGAAGACGATGAAGAGGTTCCCTCGCCTTCTATCCCGGATAAGAATTTCCAGGACAAGGGCCCTGGCCCTGATGGCAACGACGGCGATCGCCCAATCCTAGGACCCAGCGAATGGGTGATCTAGCTAGCTTCGCGATGACAGAGTGCTGCAGTGTCAAAAAAGGAGCACACCCGAGCTCCTGAAGAGGAGCTTAAGCTGCAGCTCCTAGGACTGTGCCATTTAGTTGCCTAAAATGCTTGCCAGGAGCTCGATCCTTCGATGTGGACGAAGAGAAGACCCTGCTACGATTGGCAGGCTCGGCAGATCGAGAAGGGTGTGTTTTTTCGAGGGCTGGGGTCAGTTCAAGTCTCTTGCTTGTGAAAAACAGCACATGCCTCGATCGACCACCATATGTTTTGATTTTCGACTTTGGTGGCAGGACCCAGCTGCGTGGAGCACCAGACCATGCAGCAACGAGGCCTTTGCACTTTTGGTGGTTGTGGTTCGATATTAGAAATCCCCATAAACCCAAACCCTCAACCCCTAAACCCCTAAACCCTTAAACCCTGAACCCCTAAACCCTTGAACCCCTAAACCCTTAAACCCCTAAACCCTTAAACCGCTAAACCCCTAAACCCTGAACCCCAGGGGCTCAAAGCCCCTGAACCCCTAAAGGAGTCGGGAATTAAAGAGTCCCACATGTGTTGCCGTCTGCAGCAGCTGCAGACTTGAGAATATATATCCTAGGCCTGGTTACGGGTTCAGGGTTTGGGGGCCTAGACCTTATATTCTAGGGTTGTCGTGTGTAGCTTGTCGATATTGAGAAGTTCGGCCGGTAAGCTTCTCAAGCCTTATATCCTAATGCCCTAAACTGGTACCCTAGAAGCCCTTAACCCAAACCTTTCTCACAAAACCGCTGAACCCTAAACCTCCTAGCCTTCAACCCTTGGACCCCTAAACCCTCAACCCTAGAATCCCCAAACCCTCAGTCACTTGTTGCCTGCTGCTGCAGCTGCATAGATCTCGAGAGTTGATCCTTCCGTTGCTTAAGTACAGCGAGAGCCATGCCTGGACAGGACACGGTTTGCAGGTTGACACTATGAACGGTTTGTTGAAATTCTGATCTATGTATACTGTGTGCAGGACAGCCAGCGAGATCGTTCCAGGTCACCGCCATTAAAAAGAAGGTGGAAATGGTGCTGGAAATCCTGTCAGTGGGGTGGGCAAACGACATTCAAGCCTAATTCATTTTCTTGTCACATATACATGCAATGGCTGTGTAGGAGCGACCTGTGTGAACCAGAGTCTGCTCCTTCTGTGAAAGCATAAGGATCTGGTACTGGGTGTGGTGGCTTTCCGAAGACTGAGTACCATCGTGACGAAGACCGTAAGCGGCCACCGGCCACTGTGTGCAGCTGGAATTCATATTGCACCGACGTGCCTCTGATAATAGCTTCTTTTCGGTGCTGCGAGAAGACAAAGTGTGCTTGCCAGCAGCACTAGTAGACACACTATAGCAGCTATAGCAGCAGCACCACCAGCACCAATACGGCCACCCACGGCCAGCACCCTGAAGAAGAGCAACTCGCAGGACAACCAACACAAGAAGCAAGCAGCAGCACTTCCACCAGACAGCAACACGGACACCAACAACAGACAGCACGATTGCTAGCAGCAACACCGTCACGAACCGCTGACACCAACAGCAACACCAGAACATCCAGGAGCACCTTAGGGTTTAGGCTTCGGGCGTTGGGTTTATGGTTCAGGCTACTCGTACCGTGTCCATTCAGGATATTGAGAAATTCCTTGCTCCTCCTCGGGCACCTATACCCTTGAGCCCTTAAACCCTTAAGCCCCTAAACCCTTAAGCTGCTAAACCCTTAAGCCCCTCAGCACTACAGCTAAAATCCCTACCCCAGAATCCTGGAACGACCAAGCCCTGAGCCCAGGCGTGGCGGCGAGGCTGGTACCACTGCCCTGGTACTGTTGCTCACCAGGTGGCTTTCCTAGTTGCTTTTGGCAAGTGCAAGCCTGCTACCTTAGGCCGAGAGACAGGAGCTTTGGCTCCTCTATGATTCAGATGAGGATTTTAGCTCAGTGGTCTAGATGTTCAGAGATCCATGGGGCAGGGGTTAGGGGGAGGGTTTACGGTCCGGGGTTGTTGGGATAATGTTTCTCTATCTCTGGGTGGTGCCTTGCAGGGCTGGATAATGGTGTGTTTCGGTCGTGTGAGATTCAGGAGCAGCTGTGCTCCTTTAAAGGTTAAGACTAGGAGTTGTTGCACTGGCCTGTGCTTGTTGTTTTTTTGTGGAAGAGTTAAACATTGGTTAAATTTAACTTTCCTTTAACCTGGATTTAACCTTCCTGGAAGATTCTATCTAGAGGAAGTGCAAGGTTAAATGAAAGTTAAATAGAGGTTAAATTTAACCTTTGTTTAACCTGCGTGGTTTGCCATGGCCAGGCTTGCTGGTCCTGCTGAACCCAAAGTTGCCCTGTGCAGCCGACAGGCCAGTGCCAGGGTGAGGGCATTAAGATGTATAGTTTGGAGCCACAGAACCAACAGGGACACTAGCCTTGGCTGCACGGCTGCAGTGGGGCCATCGCCAGCAGCAGCAAGGGACCAAACATAGCTGTTAGTAGCAGACCATAGAGGAATAGCACCAGCGGCACCACCACTAGTACCCACAGCCGAAAAGCAAGTAACATGAGCACAGTTACCACCAACAACACCAGCAGTGGCAGCAGCAATCCTACGGGAACCACTAGCACAGCGGCAGCACCAGCAACCACCAATAACACAAGCAGCAACCTCTAAACTCTTACACCCCTCAACCCTAACCCTCCCGACCCTGCAACCTAGCCTAAATCCCTCCACCCCTAAACCCTTAAGCCTAAGCGAGTAAACCTATAAACCCCTAAATCCCTAAGCCCCTGAAGCCCTAATGCCCTAAACCTCTTAGCCCTAAACCCGTGGCCCAGGTGTGTGGCGAGGCTGGTGCCGGTGCCTTGGTCCTGTGGTTGTTTGCTTCTTGGTTTTGGCCTTCTGCAGAAAGACAGGAGCACTCGCTCCTCCAACACTCTGTTAAGTCTTGCTTGCAAGAGATAGGAGCATGTGCTCCTATGTACAATATAGCAAAACCCTGGAACCTAGAACCCTATCTTCTTAAATCCTCTACACCACAGAACTGGGAAGCTAAGACCCCAAATCCCGAACCCCACTGAGGCCCAAACCCAAACCCTAATCCCAAAGACCCGTCAGGATGTGCACATCACCCTTGTATCTTTCTCCTGAATCGTTGCGGTCCTGGCAGCTGTGTGCTGCTCCACATCGCCTAGATCCACCTTTGCTTTTGTTTGCCATGGCACCCAAGGGTAAGCCTGCTGCCGCCAAGGGCAAAGCCGCTGCCAAGGCAGCCGCCGAGGCCAAGGCTGCTGCTGCAGCGAAGAAGAGCCAGCAATCCAACATGGTCACTCAGCTCAAGCAGGCGAAGAAAAAATTGGATCAGGCGATGATCACGGGCGAGGAGCTCGACCCCGACGTGAAGAAGTGCCTCGAGCACAAGGCCGCCTTCCTGTCCGAGTACAACAGCTTGGGCCTTTTTGACGGCAAGAAGCAACAGATGCTTGAGATGTGGAAGACGGACAAGAGCTTGAAGCAGTGGGCAGAGTCGAAAACAACCCACTCCTCGACGACGAGTGTCACCCAGGAGAAGCTGGAGAACTACGGTACCAAGCTGCTAGGTGTTTTCGTATGTGGTTGTAGTTTTGAAAAGTTCTGGGAGGGCAAAGCTGTTGAGTCATGTGTGCCTGTTGTCGTGTAGCCCCGGTGCTTGCCTGCGTAATTTTGCTGTGTGGCTTACTTAGTAACAGAGACCTCTGGAAAGAGATAGGAGCATTTGCTCCTCCGATATATATAGGAGCATCTGCTCCTGAAACAAGCAATCCAAGAACACTTGAACCTTTAAGCCCCTAGAACCTTTCATCCTAAACCCCTATCCCCATTGAACCCCAAACTTTGAAGCAAAAGACCCTAAACCGGGAGATCCGAAATAAATTCCTTGATGTCATCAGCACTAAAACTAGAACCTGAATATATTAAGGACTCGTGTGTCTATACACATGTGAGGTTCGATGTGGCCAAGCTCCTGAATTTGGATCCGGACTCGAAGGAGCAAAGCAAGATTTTGAATGCGGTCCTACACGACCTACCTCAAGATGATGCATGGGACGAAAGCAACCCCATGGAAAAATGCTTCAAGCAGATGAACATGATTCGCTACACCTTCTCCAAGAACTTGGGTGTCTCTACCAAGCGTGGCAAGGAAGAAGTTGATTCTTTCGTTCACACAAGGGACGTTTGTGGCAAAAAGCTCAAGCAAATGCTCGAAGATGGCGGCTCCGGCGGCTCGGGCGGCTCGAGCGGGGACCCAGCGGTCAAGCTGGAGCACTGCCAGCCCAGGAGAAGCACAAAGAGATCGTGCTAGCTCTGAAGACAGTGAAGACTCTAGTGAATCATTTCAAGAGATTTAAAGCCGTGCAAGAAAAGTCTGGAGAGGATGCCCCGGCAAGTCTCACCAAGGGTTTCAGCATGTTAGAGGCGTTGGAAGCTGATCTGCTAAAGCTACAATTGGCAAACGTTTCGCAACTCGCTGAGGAAGAGTGCAAGGCATGGGTGTCTTCTGCAGTTGACCTACTTGCTCATTATGAGAATATCAAGAGGGTTGCAGAGCAGAGCAAAAAAGATCTTGCAAAAATGTTCCCAGAGTCGAAGGCGGCCTAGCGAAGCTAGCACGTCGATCGTTTTCAGATGCAGCCGACAAGTGCTAAGCCATGTTGTCGTTTTGGGTTGCATGCAACAGGTCATCATGATCATATGTTGCACCGCTGGATCTAGAGCACCGCCGCCGGCTGCACAAAAAGATGCGAGAGTGCATGCTATGCGAAGGTTTTTAGCAAGTGCATCAAATGTGCTTGCATGCAGCAGCTTTTGCATCGATCATTGCGACGGATCGATAGAATGCAACTTGTACCCTCTATGGGTTTGGCAGAATTAGGACAGTGAGTGAAATAAGACTAAGCCGATATAGAATGAGATTCTAACACAAGTTTTAATCTGGGCCTAGCAAATTATTGTTTCCTTCGATTCTAGCCTCAGCTTTCGATCGAGAAGCGACAGCTATATAGGTGCTTAAGCACCTATGTACAGACATATCTACAGCACACAGATATAGTTTACATATATAGATCGACATGCGTTAGATCGATAGTATACGTATACATCTATATATATATATATACACACACATACATGTACTTACACATGCATGCATACATATAACATAACAAGACATACACAGGGGCAGTGCAGCCCCTCTTCAGCAAAGATGGTTTTATTCATCGCTCGAGCCCTGGCTTTGCTGATATTTTTCATTTCTGCTATCACGGGCGAGGCTGTTCGCGGCGATAAGGAACCTCTGCCCACTCTCAAGCGGCAGAGTGAGGCGAAGTCGTCGGCTGCAAAAGCCAAGGCGGCTAAGGTTTCGGAATCAACATCTTCTGAAGCAAGGCCTCCATCGCTGAGGAAAAAAGTTGGCGAGACCTTCCTACATAATAAGCTGTCTGCAAAAGATATTTTTGAGATATCCCAATCTGCTGCGGCAGAAGCAGGCAGTTCCAGCTCTGTGAATAATTTTGCAGCGGCAGGTGCCGGAGGCCGGCAACCTGGAAATTTTGCGAGGGATTTGCTCAGGAGCCTTTGCAGGGGAGCTCCTTTGGAACTTTTCTGGTATGACATTCCTTTTTGGGATCCTGCAAGTGACTCAGAGATTGTACAACCTCATCCATTTTTGCTTCCTCACGAAGTTATACATCATCTGGTTCATCAACAAGGTTTGAAGTCTTTCGTCGTTAAAGCAGCCCAGCGTGCTGCGAGAGCCCAGCTTATCAAACAGTGCGACAAATTTGGTTTGGACCCAGATGAGACCATCAGCATTGGGATGCATGGTGATGGAGTACCTTACACGAAAAAGGAGTCCCTGGAGATTCTCAGCTTCAACTTTTTGGCGAATCCTACTGGGGATAGAGTTCCGATCACCGCCGTTTCCAAGAAGTGGGCTACCCAGAAGACTTGGGAGTGCTTGCTGAACGTGATTACCTGGAGTTTGCGGATGCTGTTCCTGAAACAGGTCTCCAAGGTTTTGCCCGATGGCAAGCCGTGGAAACATCGGCGAAAGGTGACTGGGCAGTTGCCCGGCTGCCTCTTGCTGCAGTGTAGGGGGGACTGGCCGTTTTTGCGATCCCTGTTTTATTTTCCTGCGTGGAATTCTCAACAAATCTGCTGGAAATGCTCTGCAAGCCAAGAAGGGCCTCACAGCTACAAAAACACAGGTGCAGATGCTTTGTGGCGGAAGCACAGGGTAAGCGACCATGAATTTTTGAGATCTTTGCGGGAACAAAACGTTTTCGTTTGCCCGCTGTTGAGTTTACCAGGGTTCGAGGTCTCTTGCATATTATTAGATTGGCTCCACGTGGTGGACTTGGGCTGTGGAGCGGATGCTATCGGGAACTTATTTTGGCATTTGATTGCAGAGCCAGGTTTTTATCCAGGAACTTCCAGGGAGGCTCGATTGAAACAACTTTGGGCTCGCTTGAGGACGTGGTATCAAAGGCACAAGCCTGCGTCTGTCCTGGACAATCTGACTGTGGAAATGGTGCGAAGATCCAAAGCGACTAGCAAGCCGAAGTTGAAAGCTAAGGGTGCCGAATGTCGCTATCTAGTCCCGTTCTGTCATGAATTGGCAACCGAGATAGCAGAGGGCAATCCGGAGGACCACGTCATGCAAACAATTGCAGGCCTTTTTAGTCATTTGTTTGCTTTGCAGCAATGGGTTGCAGGGAGCCTGGGAGCCTACGACTTCAACAAGGCATCTGAGGAGTGCAGACGTTTTTGTGTCTTGTATGGGAGCTTGCAGTCCCAGGCGACGTTTCCACTGTGGCATTTCAAACCCAAGATGCATCTGTTGCAAGAGATGGTCGAGTATCAGAGCGAGGAGCACGGGAATCCCCGAGAGTTCTGGTGCTACCGGGATGGGTCCTGGTGCGGCTTTTGGGCGAAAGCCAGCAAAAGGCGTGGTGGCCACAACACCCCTGCTACTACTGCTCGTACTTTTTTGTTGCGGTACTTAGCCTTGGAGAAGCTTGCCACAGAAGACTGAAAACTTCGCCCGCCTTGAGGAGCAATCGTGCTGCCTCTGCTCCTGTTCATGCTGAGGGTCGCACTATATTATAATCAAATAATATATATATATATAATGCTATATATATATAATGCTATATATATATATACATACATAAATATATATATATATATATATTGCACATAATGGCCCCCTTAATTTTTCTACTATTTCAATTTGAACTTTCTGTTGCCTTATAAGGCAACAGAAAGTTCAAATTAAAATAGTAGAATAAGTGCCTTCAGCACCTTCTCAGAATCGATTTGCAGCCAGGTGTGTCAGGAGCCTGCAGCAGTGCATGTCTAGGATCGATGGATCATGCCGTTTTTTATTTGCCGCAGCCGTATATCTCCAAATGCCATCCTTCCGCAGCCATGGCTAAAGTGGTGCTGCTGTCTAAGCTGGACCCCAAGGGCAACAAGGGTGCATGGCTTAGGCTGAAGGAGGACGAACTGGCGAGAACCAGAGAAGAACTCTTGTACCACTTCGGCTGCTCTGTGCTGGACGGTGTGCACGAGACCGGTAGCAGCTTCCACAAGTACGAGGAAGTTTGGTTTGTTGTGGAGAAACCGTTAGTCGACCACGGCTTGGACAACAGTGCGGTAGCACTACAGGTCTGGGATGTACAGATGCAAAAGCATGTCAGTTTCGCTTTCAAGTATGAGAGCTCCGTCGACCTTCATAGCTTGGACTAAAAATGTGCCTTGCTGTGCATGTTGCAGTCTTTGCATGTCTATTCGGTGTATATAAGTTTATAATTCTATTTTTTTGATGCACGTATTGCATGAAATCTTATGGTATATATATATATATATATAGACACACAAATCATATATATATATATATATAACATACATCATATACTGCATGCATATCTATGATTATATACATGCATGTACATGTGCATACACATATATATTAAACATATATGTATATATGCACACACACATGCATATATATATATACACATGCATGCACATTTTTTACATATATATATATACACATACACACATACACAAACCCACATATATATATATATATATACATATACATATACATACATGCATACATACCGGCATATGTATCCACATACAAATAAAACTATATATATATATATATATATATTGTTTTGATAGATAGATAGATAGATAGACCCCCGCTGGTAAGTACATTTTTTCGTGGAAATTACTTTCCGGCCGGTTTTTGTCTTCTTTCTTTGGGTCCTATCAGAGGCTGATAGAAGCGCCCCCCCTAATGTGGTACATCCTGTCAGCGCCCCCCTATCAGCGCCTGATAGGATCCATCAGACACTTACAGGCAGTGCCGGATGCTCTGGGTAGAACTCCCGGGCAGTCTCCCTATCCGCGCGCTGTGGGCTTTGAAGTCCAAGCCTGGAGAGTCCGTATGTTTGGTAGAGTTCCTCCCATCGGACGTGGGTGTGATGGAGGGAAGCATGGAGCTCTAATGCAGCAACAATGCCCCACCAATGGGAGGGGGAGGCAATGATCAATGGGCCCGTGGGTCGTGTACTGCCTGCTGTGAGCCGTTGGTGGGCGTCTTCTCCCGACATGGTAAAGCGCCCCGCCCTGTCTATAAGGCAAATGTCAACCGCCCCCGTGGTGCCAGCACACACTGTGGTGGTGAAAAGGTCAATAAAGGCTCCCAGTTCATTGTGATGGTCATAAAAGAAGGAGAAAAGGGATGCGGCCTGCTCCTCAGTGGCTAACTGCCCCGGAGGAGGGAGCTCTGGCAACCATTCCGAAATGAACTCCGCAAAGGAGGTGCCCTCAGCCACGACCCTGTGCGCGTCACCTGTGTCGGCGTTGGCGGGGCGCGCATTGCTGAAGCCAAGACCATGCTTGAGAGAGTCAAAAACCCTAGTGGTCGGTGTAACAACCGTGATTTTCCGTCCTGCCTGAACAGCAAATCGATGTCCGCAGACATTGTAAGCGAGGACCAGCAGGACACAGAGCAATTCCACTAAGTTCCCCTGGTGCATGGCCGATGATGTCTGCTTCGGTAATCGAATGAAGTACACGCCTGGCTGATGAGAGCCATCAGCCGCCACTCACTGCAGTCGCCGTGCGGGGGTATCCGCCGCCAATTCTCCAATGGTAATCGGGCACGGAGAGGCGTCAGTGGCCTTGTGCAGGACTATTGATTGCGGGTACCTGACGGCAGTGATAAGCAGATAAAGATCGGCCAGCAATCGGGTGGAGGCAACTAGGGCTAAGTTCAAGCAAACCCCATTAATAGGGGCTAGGCCTTCAGCTTGCATAGCTGTATTGGCCGGCGCAAGTATTGCGCCGACTGCCGACAGCCGGTTGAGGTAGCACAGGATCGCTTCGCTATGGGAGGCCGACTGGTGGAGGAAGTCCACCGCAATAGCCGCTGGCGTAAGGCGACCGGGGTGTGAGGTTGGAGGCGATACGCACGACTGCGATGAGCGCTGAGTGCTGCTGGGCTGTCCAAAACACAGTTTGCTCCAACACAGCGTCCATGCAGACCAGAGCGCACCACAAGGAAAAGGTTTTGGAAGAGCCCGCGCACCCCAAGATGCTGAGCGAGCTGCGTCTTTGTGCCCGGGCAGCCAGAATGGCCGATATGTGTCCACTCAGGAGTCCGTCCGGACTGTTGAGCAACTCATCGATGTGTCGACAAAAGGTCTGTCCCATGAGGGCAGCCAAGGTGTGCAACTCAGGTGGGACCAATGCCGCAGGCAAGCGCCAGTTTTTGCTGAAGGGATCCCGGGGATTGAAGCGCTCCGCCACTGGATGAAGGGCCCGGATGCGCTTCTTGAGTGCGACAAACTCGGCCGGCGTCAAATTTGGGGCAGCTGGGAAGTGAGGAGCAGGGGCGGCCGCCTCCACGGCTTGCAAGAAAGACAGCACAAGGTGCCCCTCAGCAGCGAAATGGCACCGGGGTCTCGGCGCAGGCTGGGTGCACGGCCGGATGGGCATGCCTACCTACGTCGCCCCGGGACTTAGGAGGGACTTATAAGTACTTATAAAAACTTATGTTGTAAGTTATCTTAAGTCTTTATAAGTTGGTTTTAAGTTATCCTAAGTTAAACACACGTTTTCGAAGCACTTTTTCTCGCGGCACGTTTTTTGTCCTTTGTCAAGCAATCTTTGTTGCCGTCCGGTGTGCTAATGCAGCAAAATTACCTTCGACCCGTCATCGAGAGTCCAGGCTGGGCGTACTGCCCAAGACAAGTCTGTGAGCTTGACAAAGCACTCTTGGCCTTGCTTGGTCCAAGTGCTATAATCTACTTTCCAGCTGTTGCAACACATGCGTGCTGCGACAGCTACAGCCCCATCTGCGCACATAAGAAAGCCGAGCACATGCACTGCAACACGCTCAGACAGGATGTACATTCCTGAAGGGAAATTTTCACCCTGACACTGTGCGTGTGCATGCAGGGTCTCACCGTCATGCTGCACTTTAGGGCCCGAAAGCACAGCTCGACTGGACCAGTTGCCTGTCCAGCTGCGGTCCTTAGACAGCAGTGAGGCCAGGGCTGTGGTCTCAAAGTCTGCACGGGGACAGTCTTTGCCGCGAAGCTGCGTTTTGAAAACCTTGTTCTTTCTCTCGCAGACAAAGCAATCCACGAAGATCTGCAGGGCGATTGCAGGTTGCGAGGTGTGGAAGCCATAGTGATGCTTAGGCTTCACATGGCAAACACCGTAGCATCCTTTAAAGGCCTGCAAATGCTGTTCCTGCAGTCGATGGAGACTGTCGACATGAGCTTGGCTGATGCATTTCGTATTGAACTTCAGCGTCAGAATCCCGCGGCAGACCTTGTTCAAGCGATTCAGGGACTCGACTTCACCTGGGAGGTTTTGTGCCAGAAATTCCTGTCCGTAGTAGTTGAGCAAGGGTAGACACAAGAGCGTCTGCTTCGCGTCGCCCTTGTAGTCTAGACCTGGCTCTAGCAATCTGTCAGACACGAGTTCCGCTGCCTTGATGTTGCTAACGTGAGGCCTCCAGGGCAGAGCTGCGAGCTGGGACAGTTCTGCCTGGTCGAAGCCTGCACGTTTGGCTTCGCAGTTGACTGTTCCCTGACTCCAATTGCAATGCATGGCGTCATAGATGCATCTCTCCGCAATCAAACGACCTGGTTGACATACTATACTTTGTGACACCCATCGCCAGCCCAGTAAGGTCTGACTCTGTTCAAGCTGGGTCTTGTTCGGCAGAGCAGCCAGGTGAGCCATGTAGACATCGAGTTGAGCTTGCGTGATGGGCCGGAATTTGCGGAAGTCGTGACATGCGATGGTTTCGTGGCCCTCTATTTGGGGTCGGCTTTTGTCCAGTGCATTCTGGCAGAGAATGCAAGGGCGAAAGCCCGAGCTGCCTTTAGCACCGACCGCTCCCTTCAGAGCAGCCTCATCTGCTAACAGATAGCAACACCTCGTCCGGATGAGGTGGCTCTGGTGCTTGCTGTCTTGGACAGCAAACCCTTCGAAGCAAGGCTCGAGATGGGCGACAATTGCGCGTGTCACGGCGGCAAGGCCGCCAGCGATCTCTTTAACCTTGCTTTGTCTGATGACGAAGATCACGACCCAAGAGAACTCGCTTCGAATTGCTTTCTTCAACTCGGCCCAGCTCAAGTAGAAGAGATAGCTCCGTCTCGCACTGTCCGGACGAAGCACATTTCCAGGAACAGCCTCGTCAGTGTACAGGAGGCCCTGCAAACCTCCTTGACTGTATGTCGCTTGAGCGGCGGTCGTCAAGAGATCTGCCCAGTCCGGAAAACGCACGCAGGCCTCCTGCACCCACTTCTGCAGGTTAACGATTGGAAACGACAGCGTGCTGCCGTCCTTGTTTCCCTGCAGATGTATTCGCTCCATCATCTCTTCTGGCAGACCATAGCGGCCCTTCAGGCTGTGCTTGGAGCCCGGCTCTCCCATCCGGTGGAGTATGCGTTCTTGCTGCGTCAAAGGCAGGTTGCTCTCTTCCCGCAGCACAGCCCGCAAGTCCTCGCCTGTGCCCTGCGGTGCTTTTCTCTTCCCCATGCTTCTGGCTACTCAACGGTGTATGGCGGGTTTCTATATAGGGCTTAGAGCGAGGTTTAGAGGGTTTAGGGTTGAGGCTTGGAGGGTCGCTCAGCCTTGGTGGCCCATCCGGTGGAGTATGTGTTCTTGCTGCTTCAAAGGCAGGTTGGCTTTTTCCTGCAGCACAGCCCGCAGTTCCTCGCCTGTGCTCTGTGTGCTTTTCTATTCCCCCTGCTTCTGGCTATAGGGCTCCGACTGAGGTTTAGAGGGTTTAGGGTTGAGGCTTGGAGGGTAGAGGGCTTTAGGGTTCAGGCTTATATGGCTCTGCTTCAGCTGGAGCCGAAAAAGCGACACGGTTTCAAGAGGCATGCTAAAAAACAAAGCTGCAAAAGGCTGTCGTGGCCGCCGTTGTTTTGCTTCTCTCGCCGACCCAAAGGCGTCCTCTGTCATCCTTGTATAGATGAAGGCATCGCATGCGAAGCTGCATCACAAAACTTAGAGCGAGCAGCAGCAGCTGCGTCGCTTAGTCCCTAGAGGCTTTCAAGGGCGTCGCCTCTGCCTTGGCGGGAGTGCCTTGCCGCGAGGACGCTGCAGGCGAAAGCTGCGTGGCCAGGCTGGTCTGCAGGCTGTCTTCCAGCAGCCGGAGCAAGGCATCGCCGCGAGCTTGCAGTTCGGCCACGTGGTCTAGCACAGCGACCCGCGTGTCCTGGCCGGACAGTGTAGGGGCAAGGGCTTCCTGCACGTCGTCTTTGAGCTTGGCAACCAAGAGGCGGTGCTCCGAGCTGAGAGAAGACTCGGGAGAGACCAAAGCTTGCTGCAGCTGCTGCTGCAGTTCCACGAGAAACACGGGCTGCAGCCCCAAGCGCCGCTTCGCTGCAGGAGTAGCGCAGACCTCCACCTCGGAACTCGCTGCGTCGTCCTGGTCTGAGCGAGGCCCCGGCAGGACCAAAGTAGTAGCGTTCGAGTCCGGCGTCGTCGGTACCTCTGCAGGCTCGGCTTCCTCCTCCTGCTTTTTCGGCTGCTGGAGTTGGCGCTTCTGGCCCTTTTCCTGCGTCTTCGGCTCGGTGTCGGTCGCGGAGGATTCAGTCTGCTGCGAGCTGCAGTAGCCGCGTAGGTTCAGGTGGAGCCCCAGGTCTTTCCCTGCACCCGCATATAGCCGGACACCTTCCTTGGAGACAGTGGCGCGCACGTTCATGCTTGCCACTCTGCAAGGCTTCGGTCTATATCTATCCCTCGGCCTTGAGCCTAAACCTTCAGAGCACCACAGATGTTGCGTCATACACGGCAACAGTGCAGCCAAGAAAGGATGAGATAGAACATATTATATTATATATACAGTCATTTTTTTTTGGGTTGAGGGTTTAGGGTTTAGGGTTTAGGGGTATCGAGAACTAAGGAAAGTGGTAAACCAAAGGCATACGATAGGCGATGCAGCACTTTCTCCCGAAGCAGGGTCTTGCTGCCGTGAGTCTCCCCTTGAGCGATCGCCCTGATGCGGGCGGGCGATCTCTCTGTATCATACAGGATACGAAAAGAAATTAATTAGAGCGGGCGGGCGAAAACGACCGCGGGCCTGCGTGCAAGTTCAAGCCACTCACTGGTTCGGCGTAGTCTTGGCTCTGCGGCGCTTGGGCGGCGCCTGGGCGGGGGCGGGTTGCCCGGCGTCGGTTGCGGCCGCAGCACGCTTCGCCCTCCTTGCCTCTTGCTGGTCGGACTTACGACACTCTTTCAGTGTCTTGGTTGCGGTTGCCGCGGTCTTCAGACGGGTGTCCACGTCTTCTTTGGAGAAAGGGAGGGTGAGCGGAACCTCACCTGCGTTCTCCTTCCTGGCGAGCACGTTCTCGCAGGCGGTCTTCCAGCTTTACAGCAAAGCGTGGGACTCTTTCAGCAACCCCAGGGTGGCCTCGTCGTCGCCGGGCTTCGTGCTCGCGAGGAGGAGTTCCGTCTGCAGCCAGCTGTTGGTGACCGGAGTCAAGACCTTGGCAGCCAGACCCAGGGTTTTCTTGTTTTTGTTGAGCAGCTCCTTCTCGGCCTTTTTCTCGGCCTTGTTTTCCTTCGTAGCCTGGGTTGTCTGGCTCGAGGCTTGCAGGTCCCAAGTCTTGCAGGTGCCTTTCTTGTTCTTCGCAACTTCTTTCACCCGGTTCACCACCTCGGTGCGAACCGTTCGCAGCACACTGCTCTGCGACACCTCTTTCACCTGCAGCCGACAGGTGCGCCCCAGAGTGGGGTCGTCTTCTTGGCGGCCCCGGGGTTTGCTATCTGTTTAGGGCACATGTGAGAAATAGTATGTAAAGCAAATGGAATTAGTATGTTCCATATGTGCATGTTAATGGACTTATATTTCATCGATGTATCACAAAACAGAAAGGTGATTTACTATTTAAAGCGGTCATTTACTATGTTCTTATGATGTTGCCCAAGTATTTACAGCACATAACAATTTTCGACCAGAAGATAGTAAGTATGATGGGGCAATTAGCCGTATATCTGTAATTGAACTTAGTGGACTTATCACAAGTCAGGCAAGTTAGGATAGCAACTTTATTTTGCATTCACATGGTTCGACATTGCTGCTCATGTCAACATATTTCCTTTGCTCGCTGGCCTCGTTGCCGAAGCAGGGCATGGGAAATATAATGCAGATCATGCACCATGGATGCCTCGCATATCTCGCAAAGTCGAGTGCTCAAGACTTGCAGGTCTCGCAAAGTCGAGGTTGGCCGTGATGTCGGTGCTTTCGCCCGATCTCATCGCCCAGGTGGACAGCATGCTGGACCAAGCCGCTGAAGGAGATCGGTTGGTCCGGACAGTGCAAGACTTGCTCCAACTTCTCAAGCAGAACAACTTGGTCACGAGCATGAGGCTCAGCCCCATGCACGTGGGCGTACACCCGAAAAACCGCGATGGTGCCGGGATTATCGCAGGCGACTGCTTGGAGTTGCTAGAGAATGTGCTGTCTGTCGGATTTGTTCGCGACCGCATCACAGCCCTGGCTGTGGAGATAACGGATGCATCCGTCCGTCGCTTCAACGAGGACCTCGTCCGAGGCTCCGGCGGCCAGCTGGGCGAGCTGGACGGTGACATGCTGAAGGTTGTGTCATTGGCTGGGTCGCATACAAATTTCATGCTGCGATTGTTGTCACAGGGGGCAGCTCTTTCTACTTCGGCGGCTTCGGTGGATGGACGGCTTTCATTAGAGAAAGTGGCCCGGCGAGACCCTGAGCTTGCCAATGCAGCCCGTGAGGGGCTGGTCTGGGATGTCATATCGAGGGAAGTGGCCACAAGATGGCCGCAGTTCCTGGGCCTCGTCCAATCGGCCATGAATGCTACGCTTCAAAAGCAGGAGTCCGAAATGCAGCTCTTGCATCGGGTTCATCGACTCGTCTCGGCCGTGGAGAAAGTTGACTTCTCCAGCATCAAAAAGCAAGCCTTGGCTTCCAAGCCACCTAGCTCGGCCTGCTTACCGGGCATTTTCTCATTCGCAGTCAAGCTCTCTGACTGCATATATAGATTTCATGCCATCTTGTTGTTTACATGCATTCCTGTTTGTGGTGTTGATGGTTTCGCTGAGGTTCTGTGGGGGTCGCGGCGGACACTTACTGTTGGAGTCAGAGCGATTCTTGAGAGCGAGGGGCCAGAGCAAGAGTATGGGTCCTGCATTTTGGGAACAATTGTCGCATGAACCGCGAGGATCAATCGCTATACCGTTTGTCCGTCATGGTCTGCTAAAGTTCGCCCTGAGCGGAGCCCACGATGTGTTTGCAAGCGATCTTCGGAAAGTTTGGTCGAAGGAGGGTTTGGACCAGGCGAAGACGGCGGATTCGTTGCTCTCACAGATCCGTGAGAAAATGAACTCTGCCGGCCTTGACCCGCTCAACAGCCCCGATGCCCTGCACATTCTCGGCATGACGGAAGTGAACATTGCCGCAAAGATTTTGGGGGTCGTGCAGCCGCAGGAAAAGCGCTACAAAAGCCTGCACGGCATAGCTCACGACTGTATGGTTTTGCTCAGCAAAATCAGCACCCAGGCACTCGAGAACCCGTGGGCCGACAAGGCCGAAGAGACGCCTTCGGGATCCGGCGATGCGACCACAGCACAGCCGAGCACGGTTGCCATGCGAGAGTTGCTTGACGATGGAACCTATGGTAACCCTGACGAGGTTATGCGAGAGGCAGGCTTTGAGGTGGGCTGCACGATCAAGCGAAAGAATGACAAAGACGAGTACATCATCCGTGGTGTGAAGAAGACTTATGTGCGAGTGGAGAACCAGTCCACTGGGGTCATAGTGAAAGCAAGCCTCGAATCCTTCATGAGCAAAGAGTGGACAAAGGTCGTTGCCAAGCCGCAGCCCTCCGTGATCGCAGACCTTACCCCCTTCAACCCCGATGAGAGTTTGGATTGGCAGGCCCACGTGTTTGTCGGTGCATTGTTGCAGGAGCTTCAGGGGCTGTGGAAGACGTTTGGATCGAGCAGTTTGCAAGGCAAGTTGAGCTTGCAGCTGAAGCCTTCAAAGGCACTCACGGCAACTGCAGCATTTCCGAAAAGGAAGCTCGTTCTCGTGCCGGTGACATCCAAGATTATCTTCAAAAACCCTGACGACACTTCGGGGATGCCTTCGGGGACACCTCTGCAGACAACATGGAAAAAAGACGGCAGGCTCTTCTTTGCAGTGTCCAGCAATCAATTGCCGAAAGAAGAAGGCGGGCACGGATTCCTCGCCCCGTATTTCGCAGTGCCCACGACTCCGGACGAAGAGCAGGCCAGTTTGGAGGAGTTCATGCACAAGGCTCCTCTCGCAAAATGGCCGTTGTTGCGCAACAAGGCAGCCATCAGCATCGGCGACTCCCTCTTGATCTACAAGCCTGTTTCGAAAGCGGCCGCGGAAGACCTTGAAGAGGCATCCCCTCTTGCTGCGAAACGTCGCCGGCTGAAGATGGGCTGAAGGGATCGCGAGTTTGCAGCATGCAGCTTCTGAAACTATGATATAGCCATGTATATATGGTATGCATGAGAATATGTTGGTGCGACTTTGTTGCATGCTGCTCAAGCAAGCATCGTGTATGAGCGAAGATTGAAATTGCCGGTTTCAATGGGCGGCAATGCATCGGTTTCAATCGGCATGCCTGGACGGTCATGCATATGCCAAAAGAGATTGAGCACATTGCTGCAGGCATATCATGCATGAGGTTGCAGTTTGCAGGCATTTGCAGGGCTATAGCAGCTCGCAATAGCCTCTGCAGTGCTTCATGCATGGCTCATGGCATATGATGCAGCTTCTTTGTCGCTCTGCAAGTTTGCTCATAAGGCAGCTATATATAGAGCCATGCTAGCAACCCTGAGTAAGTAGCCTCGGTCCTTATGGCGGGTCTCATGCTTGAGATGAATCAGATGTGGGGCTTGGATCAAGAAACGGTCCAAAGCAAGCTCCGGTTGGATGTGAAGCCCATTCGAGTCCGAGTGAAAGCTTCGCCAAGAAGCTTGTCCTTGCCCTCAAGGTGAACTATATCATGGTTGATTATAGATCCGGTCATCCATGACAATCATATATTTGAATCAAGTATAAGAGTCTTGATCAAATATTGCAGATTCCGACATATAAAGAATTGTTGACCAAATATATTGGTCGACCCAAATATATACAAAAGGATATGAAATTGATGCAAAGACGCTCACTCTTCTTTTCACGGCACAGCCGAGAGTCGTGGGAAGTTTTCAAGGAAAACGAATGTGCACAGGGCGTGCACCGGGCACTAAGAGTGCCCCTCCACTTAAGCAGGGGCACACGAGTGCCCCCCCAGAGTCCAGTCGCACGATGGAGTGCAACGTGACCACATTCTTCCCCCCCGGGCGGGTTGGGTGGGATCAAAAATTCTGGCTCGATCTCGAGACAGCTTCGATGATTGCAGATTCAATCATGAACAAGTGTGCGTTTAACCGCATGGTTTAAAAATCGTTACTCGACATGAGAAACGAAATCATGCAACAGCATTGAAAGTTGTTAAAAGTCTGGATTGTGAAGCACTACTAAGAGTAGCGCAAAGATTGTCATGGCCCAAAATTTTGTTGCTTACAAAATTTCGTTTGACCTAGGATCTATAAAACATCGACACGCACGCGTGAAGTGATGCTTATAGATCCGGTCATCCATGACAATCATATATTTGAATCAAGTATAAGAGTCTTGATCAAATATTGCAGATTCCGACATATAAAGAATTGTTGACCAAATATATTGGTCGACCCAAATATATACAAAAGGATATGAAATTGATGCAAAGACGCTCACTCTTCTTTTCACGGCACAGCCGAGAGTCGTGGGAAGTTTTCAAGGAAAACGAATGTGCACAGGGCGTGCACCGGGCACTAAGAGTGCCCCTCCACTTAAGCAGGGGCACACGAGTGCCCCCCCAGAGTCCAGTCGCACGATGGAGTGCAACGTGACCACATTCTTCCCCCTCTCGACTATGCGTTACGTTGCTTCAAGAGTGGCGCCTGTGACAAAGCAAGTCGGCACGTCACGAGTGACGGGACCAAGGAATGCCAGCTCCTCCCATCTGCCTCGGGATGGCGGATCCGCGATGTTGCTCTGGCTCGGTACACGATGAAACCACGGCAAGCACGGGCGTGCTTCATCGGCGGCCTCCAAGTGAAGAAGGAGACTCCTCCAAGATGCATCGATCGAGTTCGAGTTGATGCAAGCACTCAAGACGCCGGAATGGTCGACGAAAAATATGCATCGTTCGCCATCAATGTAACTCGACCACAGGATCCTGGCAAGCACGACCGCGTAAAGCTCGACCTGCCCTATAATGTGTTTCCTGCCCTCGGCCCATTGCTTGACGAGCTTGCTAGGAACCCTACAACCGAATGCCCTAGCAACACCCTTGCCGGGGACAAAGAGAACCCCCCCGACCCCAGTACTGAAGCCGCCCTCGCAAGGGTCGCATGCGCCATCTGTGAAGATGAGGACTGGGTTCGAGGCAGGGCTCGTCACAATGGCACGCGGCCTGCTCGCAAGAAGTCTTGCCCTCAGAACAGCCAAGGCATTCGATTGAGTATCCGTAAGGTTCAAGACACCCCCTCTGTCACCGAAGAGCCTAAGGTCGGCCAGGGCCAATCGCCCTGTGCGACCAAGCAGCTGAGCATCTGCGAAGCGAAGCTTCCCAAGAAGGGATGGCAGCTCCCGCGTGTCTACCTGGCCCTTTTCAAGAATGCGGCCCAAGGACTGTTCAAGCATGGCAGCTCGTTCGGGCTTGTTCGATACGAAGATGCGGCCCATGTCAGGATCGGAGGTATCCAGCACGACACCCAGCGTCTCTGCAGTACACGAGAACGGCTTTTCTTTCTCGGACAAGGTGAAGCCAAACAGGTCCATGACGGCATGAACTGCATTGTCAGTCCCGCCAGACAAGAACGAAGGGGTCATTGTCGGGAAATCGTCATAGTAGCAAGTTACGGCCACCCTCAAATCCCAAAGAACCCTCTGCAGGAATAATGCAACCCTGTTAAACTGCATGACCGAGGCTGAAGCTCCGAAAGGAAGAGTGTTGCACACAAAGGCCTTGACGGCGCGGGAGCCCGGCTCCCTGAGCAGGATGACGGATTTCGGCCTCTCGCTAGGGTGCAGTGCGAGCTGCTTGTAGGCAGCTTGAAGATCGTAAGTTTTGCAGTGAGGACGGACACGGCCAGGGTCCTTCCAAGCCGTATGGAGGGGTCCCTTGAGTCTCTCACCGGTGCTGAGCTCAAGATCGAGGGATCCTGAAGATTTTGCCGCACGGCAAACTTGCATGCACAGCCAGCAAATCTCATCAAGGGCCTTGAGAGTAACACGTTCAAAGCATCCGAAACAAGAGTTCACAGCGGCTTCCGAGAAGTCATCGATCGCACGCCACTTGCCCTGCCAGACTGCAAAACGCCGGCAGGCGTTCCAGCCTTCAGGGAACTTGTCCCCCAAAGAGTCAACGTCGATCGGGCCGTCAAGCCAGCACTTCCCCGATCTGTCAGACTCCTCAAGCGTCATGTCCCAAAGCTCTTCGGCATAGTCATGGTCCTTCTGGGCTCTGACTTTTTCAAGCAGGGTTTCCCTCCGGAGGGGAGCACTTGCCCAGAAATCGTCAAGGTCCATCGTGGCAGGTTTGACATCACTAGCGAATACACCCGTACGCCCCAAGTATCCCGTTAGCTTAAAGCCGGCAGCCAGGTCATCGAAGAGGGCCGTGTCAGGCCACGACAAGTCGGCGGCGATCCTCTTCATGAGTGCGATGCGCTTACAACTAAGGACCTTCCGCACACAAGGGTCCATCGCCGATCTGATTTTCTCTTCTTCGGGATCAAGCTGCGTGGCGAGGGCTCGCCACTGTTGTAGCTTCAAAAGACGGTGCTTCATGGTGTCAACCGGGCTCTTCGTAAGAGTGTCAAACAAGACTCGCAAAAGTTCATCTGGAAGTGATTTGGCAGAATCGAAGGGGTGCACAACCAACTTTGCCTCGTTCAAGAAAGCTTGCATGGATCGATAGACGCCAAAAGTGTAGAACTTGTTCCCCTCTGGGAGTCGCGAACCTCCCCTTTCAACTGACTCCCGGAGGAGCTTGGCGCCTGCAGGGACGCCGTGCCAAGAAGCCGAAAGGCAGTGCTTGGAGTTGAGAGTGGGAGCCGCAGCACTGGCGACTGACATAGTGTAAGCAAATTCAGAAATGATTGGCGGAAACTTGCGGCCACGAGGTTGCACCTGACCTGCGGCACGCGCAGCAGAAACCTTGGAGGCCACTAGGCGTTCAGGCGCAATCCCTCGTGATGCAGCTGACTTATCCACGCATGAGACAATCCTTTCGCAAAGAAGTTTGGGATAGCCCGTCTCCTCAGCTGTCGCAAAAGTATTGCCCAGCTTACCCCACGGCAAGTGCGAGGAGCATCCCGGGCATGGTCCCGAAAGGCAGTGCAGAAGCTCCGAATTCGTGAGGAGGGCGGTGGCCTTCTTGCGTTGTGACCCGTGGCGGCACGAGTCGAATGTGACGAACGAGTGCTTGGCGAGCAGCTCGGCCCACCTCGGGAGCTGCCACAGGTAACTGTGAAGAGGGTTCTCAACAGAGAAGGGAACATGCGGCATGGCATGCAGCAGCCAGTCACAGAAGGCGGCCATGCTATCATAAATGGTGTTTGCACTGTCCACTCTCGCCTGCTCCACTGGTGGGAGGCCGGGCAGGCCGCGCACATGACGGACCGAACGCAATGGCTTAGGGCCGGGACCGCACTCCCGATCCCGGCTAGCGGTGCCGCATGGAGGAGCCATGTGCACCCAGGCAACATCGTACTCGGAGCAAATGCGTCGCAAGAAAGACCAAGTGCTGGCCAGCCGCAAGTCGAGCTGTAAGGTGTGCACACACGCCCGCTGTTTGTTGTGATGCCAGTCGATGGGCACGGCTGTGTATCCGGCCTCTTTGGCAACATAAGACAGCATAGCAGACCCACTACAGATTTCCAGAAACAGCGGTTTCTCATGTCGGGGAGTCGGCTCGGCTTGAGCTTGCGATTTCAAGCGTTTGCAAGGAGGGTCGGCGGGTGAGGCGGGACTAGAACCCAAAGGAGCGGGGGCAGAAGGGCTAGACCCGGAAGGTGCAGACTCCAACGGCAAAACAGACTGAAGAGGCGGAGGGAGCTGTTGCGCCGCGGCAGCAGGATCACACGGAAAACCCAATGGGAGCAACGTGGCGGGTTGCCCACCTGAAAGAGTGTAGAGTGTGACGACCCACCGCTCACCTGTGAAGGGCATCGTCTTATGCCACAAGTTGCACGGGAAACTAGTGGGGCAACAAAACGTGTCTACGATTTTACCCCTGATGTGACTGTCGCCTGCGACAGTGGCCTGAGAAGTGCCCGACGCATCTTCGAGCCAGAGCTGGCCGCCAGTGAAGGTGCCAAGCGTGAAAGTGTGGTTCAGCGAACCTGTTTGGTTCCCTGAGTCCCTGTGGAAATCTGACAAAGTATTCCTGCCCACGCAGATTGCATTCCAGGAAGCTTGAGGCAGAAGCTCCTTGAAAACTGAGTTCAGGCGCAATACGAAGTCCTGCATGGCAAGGGTGGCATGTGTCAAATGTTGCGGATTGCTGGCCCTGGGCCCAAAGTTGTAATACCCCGACTGCGCGGAGTTCACGGACGAAACAGACTTACGTTGCAACACAGACTTTGGCCACGCAGCATTCTGAAGCAATTGCAAAAGTGAAGAAAATTTTCTTGTATCCACACTAGCACTCTGCTGACACGGATCAAGATGCACTAAAGGAGAATCTGTCGGCGCAGGGGAGGCCTGCGGCGATGCAAAACTGTGCCCAGCCAAGCCTGGGCAATCCCGACTCTGAGTCGAGCGCTGCGAGCTGCAGGGCTCGCTTTCCGACTGTCACTCTTGCTTTTGGCCTAGAGCCTCAGCACGCAGCGGACAGTCCAATGCAGGGTGCGACTTGCCGCACTTGGGCCATGCGCAAATGTGCAGGCCACGCACGCATCGGCCGCGAGTCACGGTTTCCCTGCACGTTTTGAGTCCATACCCAAAACATATGTTTTCACCAGCATTGGTGCATGATCTGCAGCCCGCCAGAGCGGCGGGAACTTTCCCGGATCCTTTGGTGCCCTTGGCACCTTTCCCTGTGCCCTTTCGGCCTTTGCCTGGGCGATCATACGGGCCCGGCCCGTGAGGCCTCGGCGGCGGTGCCACCTGCTGCGTGACTGAAGCGCCTGCTGCCCGAGGCATGGGCTGAAGCAAATGAAGGACCTCTGGTGACTGCCATGTGTCCTCGAAGATGGCGTCCAATGGACGCACCCCAGCTTTGAGCTGGATGCCAGAGCGAGTGGCTTCTCCGAGAAGCTGCCAAAGCTTCCTGTCAGCCTGCTGACACTGATCAAGCGTGGGCTGCATGTGCGTCGACGGAGGTGCGTCGAGGCGCGCCGCAAGAAGGCGCTCAACCCACATGTGGTGACGATGGTAGTCAAGGATGTTCGCCATCTCCATAGCGATGCCGCGCCTTTGAAGCGCGAGCTGCAAGAGCAGCTCCGTGCTCGTATCGGCACGGACCTCAACTTTTGTCTCCGACCTGAGCTTGCCCGTACTGTCCAGCGAGAAGAAAGGCTCTCGCTTTGCCCCTGTCGAGGCCTCTTGTTCTTTGGAAACAAGCTTCTCCCACGGGACAAACTGCAGCTTGTCCTGTTCATACTGGGACACGAAGGAGTCGACGAGGCTATCGGCAGGCTCAAGACGGTTCTTGATCGAAAGGCCCACAAGGCGTTTGCTCACTACCTCGAACCTCTCAGATCTCTCCGGGACGCTCAATTTTCTTGGGATGGATTCGTCCGTCCGCTCCACAAGCATCTTCATTTCCGAAGTGGTAACAGCATATGCTTCATGAAATAACCTTCGGAAGGAACTTTTCTGCCCTACAGAGGGCGGCGTCCCGAGGGCCGACTCGAACGCCGCAATGAGGTCCTTGTCATCGCCAGAGCCCGGCGTGTAGCTCGTCATGAAAGCGACCTTTGCGAGTGAATCCACACCCACCTTCTCGAGTTTTTCGACATCTGCAGATGCCAAACCGACCTGGGCACATCGTGATTTGAACACTGGCCCCGACTCGGAGAAGGCCGCCATGGTGTGATGCTTGGACCCCCTACGAGCTAAAAGCAGCTGCAGGAGGGCTTTGCTCTTCACCGAATCACTCATCTTGCAGGACACGACATCCAGCAGATCGCTGCTCTTGCACGATAGCACAAATGTCAACACTTGACCGGCTTGCGGAGCGCACGTGCACGACATCACCCTTTTGCACAAAATTGCAGGCACGAGCCGAATGCAGAGTCATGTGCCCTGCTGCACAACCAGGTATCTCCTGAAGCACTGCTTGCACCTTGGATGCAAAACTGCGGGTCGCGCCTCCAGCTTCCTGTACTGACCCGAAATGGTCCTACCGCAGCCTAGGTTGGCACCGGCTTCGTCGGCAGTGATGTGCACTACCCTGGATTGGCGATGCCGAAAGAAAACACACGAGGGATCAATCTTGCCAAGGTCGACCTTCCCATGCCAGTCCAAAGCCTCGGCAACACAAGCTTCATCGCCCGAGTGGTCGATCTCCTCCTCGTCCTCGGAGCCCTCCGAGTCTGATGACTCGATCTCGTCGCCAGGGGGATCGGCATGCGCCGACAGCTCGGAAGCAAGCTGCTGCCCCCTTGGTTTGTCGGGCTTGAAGGCCCCTGATGACACCTCGTCGATCATAGTTGACAAAGCCCTGAGCGGAGCCGACTGGGCGTCGGACTCATAGATCAGCTCTGACCCCGCACCTGAGGCTCGGGACGTGTGATACCCCAGGAGGGCCCTCTGTTCACGGGGCAGACCACGCTTGCTTGCCCAACTCAGCAGAGTCCTCTTAAGGCTATGTGTCCCCACATTTGCAAGGTAGGGATCGCTCTGAGCGTTCCCTAGCAGGCTCCTGAGCCACGAGCAAGCCTGATCGCACGGAAGCGGGATCATCTTCCACGAACCATTCGAAGAAGGGCAGGGAAGCAACGGGTCGTTCGGCTTGATCGCAAGACCCGCCTCTGCCAAAGCGTCAAGCCACGCATCGGCCCATGCACACTTGATGCCCACTTTCCTGGCAGCCATTGGCAAGTACCTGGTCTTGCGTTCCAAAGTGAAACTAGTCTTGGACCTGCCCACACTGCACTCCAAGTAGAGCGGCGAAACAGTCAGCGATGCCACGTTTTGCCCGTCACTGTATCGTGCTCTTGCATAAATCAAGAAGAGAAAGAAGCCTGCAGCGACACGGTCCTGCAAAGACCTGTCTTCAAGCTTGCAACAAATCCTTTCAAGAAGAATGACATCGGAGACCCTCAGAGGATTCCGTTGCTTGAGCTTCCTCTTCTGCATGTAAAGCTTCGACGCAAGGCCGCGGACACGACCCGAAGTGTAAACCTTGTCACACCCTTCCAGGCCTACCACATGCTGAGCGAAAGCAACCGAAGAGAGAAGGCTCCTGAACGAAGTTGCCGCTGCTGTGGATTTCTTCTCCTCGAAGTATGCGTAGACAGCATGCTCGGTCAAGGGAAAAACAAACGGCATGTTCCCCTTTGCCCAAGAAACAAACCGCAAGAAGCAATTCGCCCTGGCATTGATCGTCGAAGTAGCCTTGGCAGCAAGGCAATCCGAAATGCTGTCTGCAAGCGATCCTGAAGAGATCCCTGACGCTTTTCCGGCGTAGAAGTTCCTAGCTACACCGAAGGTCAAGGGCTCGACCATGACAAGGCTGAGCCACTTATTCACGGCAAGATTTCTCTCCTCATTGATCATAACCTCCCAAGAAGTATGTTTGAACTTGGCCATTTTAGCACACACTTGCTCAAGCCCTTCCGACCTGACGAAGCGAGGGTTCGGCACGGCAGGCTGATCGGCAGAAGGGTCCATAGGGACTACAAGGGGGAGAGGTCCAAGAGGAGGCGGCAAGCGGGGCTTAGGGTCAAAAGCTACGAGTGCATTGTTCCAAGGGGTCTTCCAAATAGACCTCGAGTCTCGCAGGCACGACCTCAGGTGAAGCCCGTAACTCGAAGGAAGGGAGCTGTTCTCATCATCCCCCATTCTACTACAGCCCCGAAGTACCCCAGTGCAGGCACAATCACTGAAAGCGGAAAGCGCGTGAAACGCGCTGCACAAGTTGCTCCAGCCACCCCAAGCGAAGGGAGTGCTGGTATCTTTCGGCCTCAAGATTCGCAAGCTCCTGGCGAACTTCCTGCAGTTCTGATCGCAGCAAGGCAAGCTGCTGTTCAAGGGAATTAACTTGAAGCTGAACTGCGTGCAGGTGGGCCGAAATGGCCTCTTGAGTGTCGCTGGAAGACGACTCGGCCGCAAGGGTCGAGCTCGGATCCATCCGAGCCCCCGGCGGGGCTCTTGCACGGTGCTCTAAGAGCAACACCGAGTTAGGAGGGCTCAGGCCTGTTAGACGAAATTACAAGCCTCTAGAGAGCCCTCAAATCAAAAATTCTGGCTCGATCTCGAGACAGCTTCGATGATTGCAGATTCAATCATGAACAAGTGTGCGTTTAACCGCATGGTTTAAAAATCGTTACTCGACATGAGAAACGAAATCATGCAACAGCATTGAAAGTTGTTAAAAGTCTGGATTGTGAAGCACTACTAAGAGTAGCGCAAAGATTGTCATGGCCCAAAATTTTGTTGCTTACAAAATTTCGTTTGACCTAGGATCTATAAAACATCGACACGCACGCGTGAAGTGATGCGGGCAGCTTGCCGTGCACTCGGGCATGATCTCCTCGATCGGAAAGAGTGCCGACACCCGAAGCTTTTGCACCTGCAGCTCCAACCACATTCCCAAAGCCGATGATGGCGCTTTTCCGGGCAATCCAGACGACGGCCAAGGAGATTCACTTCATTGTGTACAAACTTTATAAACAAGGATGGAGGTGACTTGCATATGCCAAGTGTGCTCTGAAAGGCTTTCGCATTTTGTGTGTCGAGATTTCGCCATCTAGACGGCTTCCATATATGTGAAGTGTGCTTCATATTGGCCTTTGGCATGTCGTGCCAGAGTTTATATACATGGCGACTTCCATGAGCGATGTGTGCTGTGCAGGAAAGAAAGGATCCAAGTGTGATGTGCATGACATATGGGCAGTTGCAGGGCTCATGAGCTCGCATGCCCCAGGCACATCAATTGAGCATGCAAGCCTGAGGGTGTGTTGCATGTCAGCTTTTGTCCAACAGCATCAGCTCGCATATATAGGCTTCGACGATAGGTTGCCATGGCCTTCAGTGTGCATCGGCAGTTGCGGGTGTTGAAGGGCGAGCAGGCATGGGTCCCGACCGAAGAGGTAACCGTGGACGGCAAGACATACATCAAATTTTCCAAATGGGACTCGGATCTTGTCTACCTGATGACAGGCAAGAAGCTCTATCTTGCCAAGGAGAAACGTTCCTCCAGCGGCAGTCTGGACTGCGACCTGTGGCAGGATCTGGTGAAGGCTCGCCAGGAAGCCGCGAATGATCTTCTCACGAAAGCAAAGACTGTCGAGCACGAGGGAGGTCCCCCCAAGAAGAAAGCCAAGCTTCAACGTGCAACGAGCAAAAGCATGATCCTCCTTCCCGAGACGGTGGAGGTGAGCTGCAGGGAGTACAAGCTTCGCATGCTTTTGCGAGGCCTGGGTTCCCAGGTGCTCTGGTTGGAAGGCACATGCGAGAACCTGCAATGGTTCTTTGACAACGTGCAGTCCTCTCGTGTCAAAGAGAGGAAGCACAAGAGCAAGGGTTCCAAGAACAAGGGTGTCAAGAGGGCTGCTGCTTCAGACGAATCTGAGGAAGCTTCTGATGATGAGTGATCGAGTGCACATGCCGGCATCCTTACCAAGAGGATTCCCACCAGGGGCGAGTTTTGCAGCACAGCACGATCTGTGAAGATGTATGTCCAGCTTCAGTTTCCACGGCGACAAAGACAAAATTTTGGAGAGGGAGAGCGAGAGACAGAGGGAGAGAGAAGGGTTTAGAGAAGGAGAGGGAGGGAGGGAGGGAGGGAGGGAGAGAGAGAGAGAAATACATATGTATATGTATATATATATATATATATAGGAGCCCCTTTGCTATCGAGCCGAGTCCTTGAAGTGCGAAGCGCTCGGAGAGCCGCATGTCCATGCATGGGCCGCCATGGTGCATGAAGTGTCGAAGTCCAGCCAATTGGGTGCAGACGAGAAGCAAAAGTTGACGGCACATCTGCTTTCTGCTGACAGTGTGAAGACGCTTGAGCCCCTTATCATGGTGACCAAATGTCGCAAGTGCTATGATCCGAAGCGTATGCGATTGACCTTATGTGTCCACAATCAAGTTGAAGACATCCTTGAGGTGGTCGTTAAAGGTCTGCAGCGACATGGTGCTCAACTCAAGCGGGGAGTGGCACCAAGATCGGGCAATGAACGGGAGATGCAAGCCTTGCTAGATGCATTGGCGGAAAGTGCTTGAAAGCAGAAACACGCGTGAATATCGCGCATAGTTTTGACACCAAGAAAGACGGTAGGTCCTCGTACACCGGGCTTCTGGCTGTTGAGCTTCGTGCTCGGCTGGGGCTTTGGTGTTTTTGAGGCTGTGCTCGTACAGGCTGTGTTTAGAACACAGCGCGGGAGTGCAGGCCGACGGTAAGTGCTCACAGCAGCCAACTCGGGGCAAGAGCCCCCCGCTCGTCCAAGGAGTTTGACACTTCTGTGCGACGCTGAGAGAGAGAGAGAGATATATATATAGGGCGGGAGAGGGAGAGAGAGGGAGAGAGAGAGAGAGAGAGAGAGAGAGAGAGAGAGAGAGAAAGAGAGAGAAAGAGAGAGACAGAGAGAGACAGAGACACCCTGAGAAGCGATGCCAGTTGAAGTGCTTTTGTGGCTGTGTGTGTGTGTGCTGCCTGTGCTTGTTGTCGGCATGACACGCATGTGCACGGTGAAAGGCTCGGCAGGCCTCGCATGACAGCATGCCCCATGCATGGCATGTGCATGCCAGATATATATATATATATATATATCATGCATGAGCATGCACTTCATGTGGCACTTCATGCATGTCAGGCACTTAGCCATGCATGAGCATGCACTTCATCTCGCACTTCATGTCAGGCACTTAGCCAGCATGAGCACTTCATATCAGGCACCTAGCCAAGCAGGGGTTGAGGGTCGAGAGGTAGATTTTTGCAATGCCGGGCGTTTTGCTCTTCGGCTTTCGTGCTTTCAAGTCCGATGAGGCCAGATGAAGGGATGGAGGGTGCATGCTGATATATAGATATATAAGCTTGACCCTTTCAACAGGAGGACGGGCTCTACAGCAAGCTGCTGCTGGCCAAGCCCTTCGAGAGGGACAAGAAGCACAAAGGAAGGCTCGCGACCGGCTCTCCAGGATTCGCCTGCATGTTGTTATAGCCTCCTGCAGGTTCACGAACTTCCACGGAGTGCGGCTTCGCTGGTCGCGAGCCGGGGCATGGGTGGTGGACTCTGACGACTTTGGTCAGGCTGTGTTGACTTCAGATGTGAAGTCGATGCAGCCGCCTCGTGGAGGCATACAAAGGGAGGTATAAGCTTTCTAAAGCTTCTGACCAGCCCCGCCCCGACACAGGATGGAAGTTCTGGTCATTCGAGCAGAATGACTACGTGGACTCCGATCTCAAGCTCTTGGCTGACGAGGCCGAGACCTGAGCCTGCCATCTTGAACCCGAGTGTTTTCTTGAATTTTGTTGCAGGAGATCAACCTCTACGAGGGCGGCGACCAGCAATTCTGGGAGGAGCCGGCTGGGCGCATAGAACCATGATGGGCATTTCCTTCACATCGGCCTGTTCCGAGGCCGAACCACAGGAGCCACCAGCAAAGGCTGTGAACTGTGATGCTTTATTGTTTGCAGTGGTGCAGCTGTCTTCTCCTTTTTCAGGTGCGAAAGACATCCCAGCCCCAGCCGGTCGTGGAGGACCCCGTGAATTGTTCATTGTACTTCGGTTTTTCTCGAGCGACTGTTGTTGCAGGAGCCACCGGAGTCTCCGGTCGAGGAACCGGAGGAGGCCTATCCTTATAAGTAGGTTCTTTGGTTGCTTGCCGTTCTGTTCCTTCAAGGAAGCCTTCGAGGAAGTCGTGGCCGAAGAGGATTGCTGAGGGTTCGGGGTTTTGGGGCTTAAGTGTCTAATATATAGGGGGTTTATAGGTCATAGTTTAGGGTTTGGGGGTTGGGTGTTTGCGGTTTATATAGTTTAGGGTTTGGGGGTTGCGTATTTGGGTTTATATAG
>CAJNDT010000261.1:0-177500 GCA_905221615.1 Symbiodinium sp. CCMP2592 | reverse complement strand
GCCACCGACAAAGACAAGTTCGCTGTCGTGCAGGAAATCAAGCGGCTCATCAAGATCCAGGTGAAGCGGCGACCAAAAGCAGCAATGTATCTGGTGAAGTATCCCACCGACCCCCGGAACTTGCCGGAGGTGCTCTTTGCGGCTGGATACGATGCGGAAGACCCACCAAATACAACTGCGCCTGATGACACCGAGATCGCCAATGCAGCTCGCACGATCTCATTGAGAAGGTCGTCCAGGAGCATCCGAGGCAGTGGCTTGTTCGGCGATGCGGGCAACACCCTTGCTACGGCCGCTGCTCCAGCTGGGAACATGAACCCTTGGGGAAACATGATGAGTGGTCAGTGTGGGCCCATGCAACTTATGGGAAGCATGTTGCAGATGATGCAGAACATGACTGCGAAGAACAATCCCGAGCTCGACATCACCTACTTCAACCCGGCGGCTCGAGCCGGGAACCGGCTTGGATCTTCGGCTGCGGCAGTCCAGCCGAATCCTGCTCAGGCGGCACTCCCGCCCCCTGGTGGAAAGGAGGCGGCAACCCAGCCGAATGCAAACGAGTTGGCGATCACACCGAATATCGTTGAGGACCCCATGCCTGATGCCGAAGAGGTCGCCAATCAGGTAAAGGACAACAAGCGGCAGAGGGCTGAGGAGAAGAACGAGGAGAAACCCAATTCCAAGGCCAAAGCCAAGGCCAAAGCCAAGGCCAAAGCATCGGCCAAGGCCAAAGCCAAGGCAAAGGCCGTGGCAGCGGCAAAGGCCAAAACAAAGGCCGTGGCAAAAGCCAAGGCAAAGGCCGTGGCATGGAATGGTCGCCGACCCCCGGTTCCGCCTGAGGGAGCCCCCACGACGAAGTATAACGGCGGGAAGATTCATCGATCCGACACATTCTCGTTGTGGCGAGTCTTCATTCATGAGCAGGACAGGGTTGACAAGAAGATCAAGTTCGGCACGGACATGAAGGCCTCGTGGAAGAGGGCTTTGGATATGATCGACAGCGGCAAGTGAGCGATACTTTTGCAAATGTCGAGACACTTCTTAAGGTCCTGAGCTTTAGGGAGATCTATGGTTATATTATGTCCAAGGCTCATATATATATATATATATATATATATATATATACATCTGTAGATAAGATGTATCGAGGGAAGGTGTTTGCTTATACATATTTGTTTCTCTATAGTATATATACTTAAGCATTTATGTCTCTTTGTTGTGTAGATGCATATATATGTATATAGAGCCGGGCACATAAAGATTGGACCTGTGTATATATGTATATATATATATGCACTATATAGCATTTATATAGGGCTATATGGTTCAGATATATATGGCTATAGTTCTCAATAGCTCTTGACCTCCGACCGGGAACAGACTCCACAGTGGCAGTCGTTCCATCCATGGGCGCCAGACGAAAGGAGTTGTACATGACAGCTGCTTTTTTTTAGGCACTCTTTCGAGCGACCCGATGTTCCATGCATCCGAGGGGACAAGTGTTCGAGAAACATCGCATGTGTGTAGCCCTGCATGCAGAGTTAGAAGTGTTTTGCAGGGTGATTGTGTGTGAGTTTGCTGCATCACTGCACGGCGAGCCCGTGGCCCTGCCTTGTGCAATGCATGCATGGCGATGGCTTTGGCTGTGAGTATGTATATCATGCATGAAACATGACAACTCCACATTGCCGGTATATATATATATATAAGCCCATGCAGTGGATCGCACACACAGCATGACCAACATATAGATTGATTTATATATATATATATATAGGTACCCACTGCAGGGCAGTTTGCTCGCAGGGTGCCTGCATGCAATGTCGTTGGAAAAGCTTGGTCGCAAATCGTACATTAGCCAGAGAGGCTTGGCTGATGTTCTCACCGACCTGAAGGAATCCAAGCAGCCTTTGACGGCCACCTCGCGACAGTCCATCAAGCGAGCCCGAGACAAGGTGATCACACAGACCACTCCATATGGACCCGTCTGGGAGACTTTGCGCTTGCCCCGTGTTCCTGATGGCAAAGAGTCTAACAATGGCATCGATGTGCCGGTGCTTTGTTTGCCTGCATTCCTTCATCATGCATGTGCAAAACTCACTGGCTTCTCCCAGTTCTTTCTGCGACGGTTGCAAGAGTGCCCGTGCCGGTCGCCCAACGAAGCTTGGCGGGCCGCAATCTATAATGATGAAGTTGCACCCGGCAATCAGCTGAAGGGAAACAACAGCAGGAAAATTCAGGTCTGGTATATGGCATGGCTTGAATACGGCCAAGACCATCTTTTCTACGAAGAGCTTTGGATGCCTTTGCTCATGATCCGGAGCAATCTGGTGAAACTTGTAGAAGGAGGGCTGTCAGCAGTGACAGCCAGGCTTGTGCAACATTCATTCCGTGGTGTGCACAATTTGGAGAGCGGCATCCTTCTTTCTTTTCCCGGACACGAGGCTTGGAGTGCATTTCATTATATCTATTCGATACTGTGATATTGTATTTTGCTTTGCAAGAGTTTCGATATTCAATGGTTCCTATATATAGCCGAGGACAGCCGAATGTTCTTCGGCAAGCCAACTGTTCTGCTAGCAGACGAAAGCGCCCTCAAGCACATGCTAGACACGAAAGGTGCATCGGGCACAGTCCCATGCACTTTTTGTGCCAATGTTGTCAGCAAGCGGACAGAAGGGGACTCCGACGATTTGCTGACGATCTGCAGCACAGACGTGGCCCGCTTCAGAATGCGGAGTGACGAGGCTTTGTTCAAGGCTGCAGAACACCTCGTGGACCAAAGCACGAAGCTATCGAATGCGAAGCTGGCCGAACTTGAACAAGCCATGGGCTTGAACACCAATCAGTTTGGCCTTCTCGCAACCCGATGCCTGGGAGCATCCAGTTGCATGTTCGACTGGATGCACATCTATTTAGTGCATGGAGTAGCTCATGCAGAAGTAAATTGCATCCTAGAGCGAATGGTGGCTGTTAAGATTCCGAGCACACAGCTGCACGACTTCTGTGATGGCCTGCAATTTCCCAAAGCTGATGCCTGGAAGAAAAAGGAGGTCATGAGCATGTTCACTTCCAAGAAGATCAGTCCAGGCGACTTCAAGGCTGCAGCCAGCACGTGCTTGTGTTTCTATCCCTTGCTGCGATTGTTCTTCATGTCCACACCAGAAATCGTGGCAAGGATGACAGAGGAGGCCAGAAGTTACTCGCATCTGTGTGCTGTGCTGGACTATCTCGCCCAAGCAAACAGGGGCGAGACACGGTTGCAGGCAGGGAAGCTGCAAACCTTGATCCAAACGCATTGCGAGCACTTCGTCAGAACATACGGGGAAGGGCCGATCACCCCCAAGTTTCACATGACGATGCATTTACCCTTCATGCTGAAGAAATTCGACCAGTTGGTGGCATGCTTCACTCACGAGCGGAAGCATAAACATATCAAAAGAATCGGCGACCAGCTGCATTCCTCCCAGCTGGCCTTCGAGGCCAGTGTGGCTCACGACATCTGGTTCGACCATTTCCAGGACTATGCCGACTTGAGCTTGGACAATGGCCCTGCACTGGTTGGCAGGGACAAAGCTGCAGAGCCAATCCTAAAGCATGAGCTGCTCAAGGTATTCGGCATCGCCGATGCAGATGTGCACCCGAGCCAAAAGTGCTGCATCAAGCCTGGCACAACCATTGCACGAGGAGATGTGGTGGTGATGCATGGTGATGTCGTGGGGGAGCTGTGGCTCAACTTCCGACTGCATGGCGAGCACTGGCGCATAGTCAGTATCTACGAAGCGATGGGCCGCAATGTCTTTGCTGTCGCGGAAAACCCGCTTTTTGTGAAGGTTTCCAGTGTTCGCTCGGCATGCATCTTCCGCAGGGAGGGGCATGACAAGGTCAGGATCGTGCCGTGAATGGCCATGGAGCTGCTAAAAAAGATTGCAGCTTCGCCTGCATGCATGAACTTTCGTGTGAGTTTGCTGCATGCACTGCACGGCGAGCCCGTGGCCCTGCCTTGTGCAAGTGCTTACATTTTGCAGTTATGATACACTTATAAGTGAGCTAAGTACACTTAGCTATTTATGCTAACTTAGATACATAAGTACACTTATCACGTTTATATATCTTGCTTATTTGCACTTGTCTATTTCATATAACATGTCTATGTACTTAATAACCACCATACCTACATAATAACCCCAGCGGGCCGCCAAGTTCCCAGTCTTCGCAGCGGTCGAGCTGGTCTTGAAACCTTGAGCCAACCAGACACTCGGTGGGAGGTACTTGCCACCCACGGAGACCTTCAGGGCAGTCACCCGCTCTCTGGAGAGGCTCTCCACCAGGTGGGTCTCCAAGGTCTGCCAGTTCGAGTCGCCCGAACTCTTCGAAAAGAAGTTCTGGCGCTCGCTGTCGCTGAGAGTCAGCAGTGGCGTCCAGGAGCCCACGTGGCGCCACAAGCAGTGCTCCGTACGTCTGCAGGCCTTGCAGACCTTCTTCCTCCAGCGACCAGTGAGGTCGGAAGCCGGGAAGGACTTGCCACAGTTGTGGCAGGTGCCGTGTCCGCACGGCTGCGTCTCCGCTTCTCCAGCACTGAGCTCCTCGAACTCGTGCTCTGGAGTCTCCGCCTGGGTGGCCATTGCTGGCAGGCGGTGCTAAGGGCAGGCGGCAAGAGCTAAAGACTTGGAGCCGTGGCAGCTACGGATGTCGGAGCGAAATCTGCATGGGAACTGCGCTGTGCAGTTTAAAGAAATTAGCGAGCTGTATGCTGCAGTCTCCCTACAGCCCTGAGCTCTCCAGCGACCTCTCACTTGGACTCGGAAGCTTCAAAATCGCAGGCCGGAGGCTTTAGGTGAAACTAAGGTGAACTAAGGTGGAGGCCTGGGCTCAACCTGGGCCACTTCAAAGGCAGGTGGTCCGATTGGTAGGACTGGCTGGATATGAGAGGGTTAAGGTGGTAAGGTGGTGAGCTGCCTGCTATCTGGGAGGGTTAAGGTGGTAAGGTGGTGAGCTGGCTGAAGGTCTCCCTGCTATCTGGGAGGTTAAGGTGGTAAGGTGGTCAGTTGGCTTAGGTCTCCCTGGGAGCCCTGAGGGGTCAGGTGGTTTTAAGGTGGTGACTGTGCTGCAGACTGCCTGGAGAAGCTTTTTCGATCGGACTCTGATGCCTGGAAAAGCAAGAATCCAGAGTCTCAAGACTACAGCTAGGCTGCGGCAGGCCTGCTCATCACATATACAACTTAGTCCAAGAGATCCAAAGAATCAGCACGGAGCTGCTGCAGCTCTGGCTGCTGCTGCAGGACTTGGAGCACGAGGGCGGCTCCATCTCTGCAGACGGAGAAAGCGATCTGAAACTCTCGCCCCAATCTCATGCCGAAGTACTGCGGCACGATTCCCAGGGTCAAGCGAAGCTCTCGAATGCGACACTCAAGCTGTAAGTCGGGCGCAGTCTGCAGCCAGGACTCCACATCAGTCTCGGGCTCTCGCGGGACGAAAGCCGCTCCACATACGGTTCTTGTTGGTGCAGCTGTCGAAGAGCTGCTCCCACATGGTCCGCAAGCAGGCCAACACGCCGATGCACTTAGCAAGCACGTCTCGATTGCCCACCGATCGGAACTGCATGATGAAGTAAAGGGTTTCACGAACCAGCTCCAGCTCATGGTCGAGCCACTTCTCGGGCGGAGGCACAGGCGGCTCGCCTTCACACGGCTCCAAGAGCCGCTTCCGCAGCTCGCACAGCTCGCATCTTGAGAAGCCCGCCATTCTATATAGGGCTGCAGGCTTGCAAGCAGGAAGCAGGAGCCAGCAGCTGCGGGCACTTAAAGTTGCCGGCCATGTGACCGTTCGGATGAAAGGCTGAGGGTCTCTGGCCGTATTCCAGGACTGTATAGGTTCTATAGAAGGGTCTCTACTATATGTTTATATAAGGGTTTATGGTCCAGGACTATCGGGCTCATGGGGTTTAGGGTTTAGGGGCCTATATATAAACGGCCTAAACTCTGCAACAGAAGCCCTCTACAGAAACCCTACCCTTCCAAGCCTAAACCCTGCACAAACCCGAAACCGAAACCTGCCGAAAGAGCCCTGGACCCTCACCCCACCCAAGCCCGCGGCGACCCAGAGTTTTTTTTCAGCGAGCGGACGGCAGCAGTGTTGCAGGAAGAGCTCGCTAGCTAAGGCTGCAAGAGAGAGGAGCTTCAGGGTGCTTTAGGGGTTTTAGGGTTTTAGGGCTTATATATATATATATATATATATATATATATATATATAGGGTTCGGGTTTAGGGGTTCGGGCTTATATAGCTTGAGGGTGAGGGCTTAGGGTTGAGGTGTTGCTTCCGTGCTCCGTTTCTCACAGCATGCCATGCACGTGCAGGCAGCGGATGCATGCGGATGGCTCACCATCAGCCGCGAAGCAACGCCGAGATGGTGTCCTGCCACATGGCGCGCATGAGCGCACCGGTCGCTCCGCCGCCGCTGCCGCCGCTGCCGCCGCTGGCGCCGCGGCCGTCTTTGTCTTGGCTGCGGTCGCGGCCCACGACAGGGCTGCTGCTCTTCCGCGCTTTCTTGTCGCGGCGGCTCTTGCGGCTGGACTCGCGGGAGCGCTTGCGGCGGGAGTCTCGGGAGCGCCTGCGGCCGGAACGGCTGGAGTCAAGGCTTCCGGGACGTCACTCTCCGGGTCCGCGAGCTCGCCGGCGATCCATGCCTGGTGCTCGGCCGCGCCTCGGCGCTGGGCTTCCGCCCACGGGCGGACGCCTCGAGCCCAAGCTCGGAACGACAAGCAGTAGCTGGACCTTCTGTGACTCCGAAAGCCTGCCACCGTAGGCGTAAGCCATGAATGACATCTCTTGCACATAAATGTGCGCTTGGCGGCATTCCGTCTGCCACGAGCCCGCTTGCTCGCCGGCTCCTCCTCCGAGACTTTGTCTGCCTGCGTCGGCTTGGAGGCAAGCAGACGCCGGCGGAGCTCCTGCTCACGGGCGGTCCCGCTGTCGGAGACGCAGGTCTGCGAGACCCAGAGACCTCGGGCTCCTGTCCCTCCTTGAGCTGCGGCGGCGGCGCCGCCTGCTGCGGCTCCTCCCTCTGCTGCGGGACTTCTTCTTCTTTTTTTTCTTTTCCTTCTCCTTTTTCTTTGGCTTCTCGGTCTCCTGCCTTTCAGGCATCTCCGGCCTTTCAGGCTTCTCCGGCCTTTCAGGCCTCTCCACCTGCAGCGACCTCTCGCAGGGCCCTCCAGGCCTCGGAGGCTTCTCAGGGGAGCAGTCGCTCCGGGGGCGACCGCAGCCGCTTGTCCGGGACCGAGCGCTCCGCCACCGGCTGTGGCTCCTCCTCCTCGCTCTCTTCCTCGCTCTCTTCCTCGAAGACGTCGGCAGCCGCAGCTGCCTTCGCACCACTGGGCGCTTCCGCCGCCCTTCGCCTGTCCTCCTCCTCATCGTCGCCCATGGCACCTGCGAGCAAGGAGAGGAGAGGCTATATTATATATATATATATATATATATATATATTATATTACTTTATATAGGGGGTATATATATATATATATATATTATATTTTTTCTTTTTCTATATATATACTCACAAAGCAACGGCCGTGGCCAGGCTGCTCGCAGCGGCGGCCGTAGCCAGCCCACTGCATGTCGCAGCCTGCAGCGGCGGCCGTAGCCAGCTCGCCGCATGGATGTCGCTGCAGCAGCGGCGGCCGTAGCCAGCTCGCTGCACGTCGGAGCTTGCAGCGGCGGCCGTAGCCAGCTCGCTGCACGTCGGAGCTTGCAGCGGCGGCCGTAGCCAGCTCGCTGCGGCAGACTGCAATGCCGGCCGTAGCCAGGCATACTGCGACGAGCTTCTGCAGCAGCCGTATAGCCTGCTCGCAGAGCTGCATGCAAGCGGCCGAAGCCTGCTTCATGTATATATATATATATATATATATATATATATAATTATATAAGTATATATATATATATATCTTTAGGGTTTAGGGTTCTGGGGATTTTAGGGTTTAAGCGGGACGGGCCTTCGCGGTGCCCTGCAGGGCTGGCCCCGCCCCTACCGGCAGAGCCACACGGCTGCGGATGCGGCAGTTCCTGCTTTCGGTTTAGGGTTCTGGGTTCAGGGTTTAGGGTTCAGGGTGCAGGGTTCTTATATATATATATATATATATATATATAGGGTTATATATAGGGTTCAGGGTGCAGGGTTTAGGGGTTTAGGGTTTAGGGTTTCGAGGATACTGCAGCGATCTCTGGCAGCCTCGCTTCGTTTCTCTCTCCCTCTGAGCTCGGTTTGCTATCTGCCTGCACTACAAAACTAGACGGCATGATGCTCTGCATCGGATGATGGAAGCCGGATGCCTCAGCATAAGGAATGCTGTTTGAGGTACGTTGCGAAGCAAGACAACGTGCAACCTCTCTTGTGTCTGCATTTGGAGCAACCGTTCGGTCGCATGCGGACGCGGTCCTGCCACGTGAGACCCGGCACCTCTTTGATGCTCCGTCCACTGCTCGTCGCAGAAGCAGGTCGCTTCAAGGCAGCAGCAGGCTTACCTTTGCTGTGTGCTTTGGCCTTCGCCTTGACTTTAGTCTTGGCCTTTGCTTTGGCCTTGGCCTTTGCAAAGGCCTTGGCCTTTCCTTTAGGCTCGCTGCCTGGCCCCAAGCTCTCGGAAGCAAGGCTGTCTTGCTGGGGAACTTTGGCCTCTGCCACAGCGTCGGCGGCCTTTTCTGCTGCTTCCTGTTTCCCTGTCCCAAAGCCGACCTGAGGTTGTCCAGCTGTTCTGGCAGCTGCGAAGCTGCCAGAGGAGCCTGTGTTTCCTCAAGCCGGGGTGCCTCCTCGGCAGTTTCGGGCGGAGCATCGCACAAGGCCAGCATCGGCCGCGACGGCATCCTTACCAAGGGTCCAGCAGCAGACCCCGCCGCAGCGGTGGCTCCGACAGACGCAGCACCAGCCTGTGGACCATGCGTAGCAACAAAAGTCGCCATCAGCGCCGTTGCTGTGGTGGCCATTGCCTGCATTGGATCCACCGGCACCTGCGGTGGGGCTGCTTTGTCCAGCACCTTGTCCCCAGACTTTCGCACGGAAATCTGCGATGCCGTAAAGAGCAAGAGCTCCTTAGAGATCTTACCTTCGCAGGGCGTCTCGGAACCGTACACTTCAGCATAGAACTGCGAGGGCAGCTCTAGCGGAGTCTTGGGCAGCTGCAACAAGAAAACCGAAGGTTCAGGTAGGCCCTCCAGCTGCTTGCGGATTGCGGGCTTCAGCTTCGTGATTTCCGAGTAAGCTTTCGAGGCGTCCGGCACTTGTAGACCGAGGACCAGATGCATGAAGCAGTACATCGTCCCAAAAGTCCACTCCGAGGGATACCTCAAACCCAACTGAGCCAGCATGCTCACCAGCATGCTGCAGCCGGAGGACACAGAGCCGGAAGCCTGCAGCGACGTCCACTGCGAAGGCTTCAAGAAACCCAAGAAGTTCTGAAAGTCTTGCGACTTCGGGCCACGCTTGCCCGGGTCCTCCTTCGCTTCCTCTGTCTGCAGACGCTGCGACACTGCCACCCGCAGTGCATCGATCTGCTCAGGGGTCCAGCAGTTCTCGTCCATCATCTGAAAAATGCTGTTAGCATCTTTCAAGTTCAGCACTGAGGTTTTCTTCAGCACCGACAGCAAAGCCACCTGCTGTTTGTCTCGCAAGGCATCGAAGTTTGGAAGCTTCGACACCTGCTTCAGGAAGCTCTGCGCAGCTTCGAGCTGCTTGCACACGGCCGCCATGCCGCCAACCCTACTTTGAGCCGAAAAGCAACGACTTTCAGTGTCTCCATAACAAAAGTATGGCTTATGAAGAAAAAACCTATCTCATCCTAAGTTTCCCTAAGTTTTTCTATGAAACGACTAAAATAACTTATAAGTCACCTGTAACTCACTTATAATTACTTACGATTCATGAAATTTATAACAATTACTTATAACATACTTAGCAGCAATGATGAGTGACTTAAACAAAATTCAACCTAACTTATAATCACTTATAAGTCCTTCTAAGTTACGGGGCGACGTAGGTATGGCCAGGGGGACACGCGCCGCAGGCATCTTCAGCACTTGCAAAAAGACATCGAGCGCCCCCCCCACTTTAATGCACGACAGACTGCGAAGGGAAAGATCCCAGCTGCAAACGTGATCAGGTTGCGGGGGGGGCCCCAAGGAAAGAGGGCCACTGGCGGATGAGCAGGAGGGCAGCCGTGGGGTTGAGGCGGTTTTGGCGTCGCTCTGCCTTGCGTTGCTCGCGGGTTTTTCCACGGAGCTTTTCAGGAACTACCAGTTCTACAAAGATGTGCCAAAGCTGAGACAGTCCTTCACCTTCCAATCGGTAGCGCCTGGGCGAAGCGTCAGGTGGTGTCCTGGTGCGACATCCGCCGACGAACGGCAGAGCTCTTAGCGGGTACTCCGCTCTATGGTGCGCAGGCCCGACACAGCGGAGATGTTGTCACTGCTTGGGTGTACGTGGGAGCCGTCTTACAGCTGCCTCACTGGTACCCTAACGACCAGGGCTGCTTCAGTGCAAGCATGAAGACCCCCAACCCCGATGACTCACTACGGGAAGTCTCAAATCCGCACGAGGAGACTTGGGAAGCCAAAGGGGCCCACGAACAGTGTGCTAACTCCACTCTCTTCGCCTTGAGCTCGAGCCACTGCCGGGTGTGCAGCCTGCCGGGGCCCTACCTCTTCATGGCCAAAACGCTTCCCCCGCATCGCAGCTGCGTGGGCCGGCGTTTGTGCACGGCTATGGAGCCAACGGCAAGGCCCCGTTGGCACAGCTGGAGCGTCTCCGCTCTTTGCCTACCCTCGCCAAGCTCTGGTGGGCAGTATCGGGTCTTGCCTGATGGCGGCCCCGGTTGTCGCCCCATAATTTGCGAAGGAGGACACCCACCAGGCCCGCCGTGTAGCTGCCTGCAGAGAAGCTAAATGGATGACCGGCAGGGGGCAGGAGGCTAGCATGGCGACCCGTGGCGCTGAGCCGCGACGGAACCGTTGCCGACACCTTGGAACATGTCTCCGCGAGGCACCCCGTGAGGCCGTAGCACTGTGTGGAACACATGAGCTGCCAAGCATCGTTGCGAGCCGGGGTGCAAAATGTACTGGCGCCAGACGCACCTCAGGGGACGTCGAGGGGCTGCCCCCACCCTGACGCTCGTCCTCATCTGCATGCGCCATGTCGAACGCTCTATAAAAACAAGAACATGATCGCTCGTAGTCGGAGACGTCTAGGGCCTAGGGTTATCATTTCCTCCCCGCAGGAGAGCGGACACCGCCGCCACCCGTTCCAACTCCGTTTCCCACCCGTGGGCTTGCCCGCCGCCTCCGGTGGAGTGGCAGCTGATGCTGCGCTGCCAGCAGCCGTGGACATTGGGGCCGTTGGCATGCCAGATTGGCTCTTCGCGGAAGTCTTGCGCCTCCCGTGCCGGTTGCGCATCTTCCATGCCAAGACTTTTTGTGCTCTTGGGTGCCCACAGAGTTTGCGCGGGCCGCCATACGGGCCGCCCCAAGTATACTTGCCGGAGGGATGCATTGGTTGTTCAATGTGCCGGACGAGCTTTTTGGGCCTCAGTGTCACAACTACTCCCACTTGCTCCTCCGTGCCAACCTAACCCTGCCGGCCCAGATGGATGTTACCGCCGCACGTGCCTTCCTCCCTTACGTAGCCTGGAGAAAGAACTGGAGTGGGCCTTCCACTCCCTGCACTTCTACCGTAGTCGGGGTCTTGTAGATAGTGAGGTTGGAAGGGTTATGGCTGCCCTCTTCCCGCACCGCGTCACTGAGAAGTCGCTCAAGCGTTGTCCCTGGACTTGCCGCCACGTCTCCTCGAGGCTGTCCGCACCGTCACGGCAGCTTCCCTGCCACATTGTGTTGCGGAGCTGCGCTCCTGGATCATTCAGGAAGTCAGGCTCAGATGCAATGAAGAAGAGAAGTCGGTCAACCTGCCATTGCCCGCTCCTGTGCAGACTTCCCTTGGCGATGATTCCCCTCTGAGTCGGCTGGTTCAGCTCCCCACCAGCGGTGTCCCGCCCACTCTGGTTGAGGGACTCTCATGCTGCTCACCATTCATGCAGGCCTGGGAACAGAAGAGACAGCCTTCCGGCCTGCGGCGTGGAAAGCGCGGCCCACCGTGTGGTGGATTTTCTGCACTTTCATGTTTACAGCCAGGGCGCTGCTCTTGAGGAGCTCACGGGGCCTGGGATGCGGCAGCGTCACCAGGTGTGCAAGCTTCGACAGAAGGAGTGGGACAACCTCCGCGGCCCAATCCGCCAGCACCGTCGGGGACAGCCCATACCGGCGGCAGAGTTGCGAGTCCCCAATTGTGCTCCCTTCACCATCGCTCTCACAAGCGTCCACAAAGGCCTGCCAGGACCCTGTACCGCGCATGTGTTGTGGCAAAATACCAACTTCCGTATGAAGTCGGCCTGGCTCCTTAGCAAAGACTGAGAACCCTCCCTGGGCGTCCGTGGAAGGCTCTGTGACAAATATTACACCCACGGATTCGCGTGAGCGCCGACAGCAAGGACTGCCTTGGGCAGGTACAGTGGGCGCAAATGACCATACCGTATCGTCCAGGGCAGGCATGCCAGCGCCAGAGGAGGCCTGTAGATCCTGCGTGTCAAGGCACAGATCTTGCAAGTCAGCAACCTCGAAAAGCGCAGTCGGGGCCGCATCGTGATCCGACAAGATGATATGTTTGCCCGGGAGCAAGGCTTTAAGCACCCATAGCGCGTAGACCTTGCCCCACCAAACCACTGCCCGATGCAAGCCCGTTTCCTGCCGTAGCGGGAAGAAGACACAGGCGTGCCGTTCGTCATGCCGGCCAGTCCAGCAACAACGGTTGAGAATGTGAGGCAGAGTGTGACGGGTGTGGTCATACTCCTCCAAGGAGTCTGTGTCCGTGAAGAGCCACAGGGTGTGACAACGCTGCTCTCCTCGATCGGGGTACGTCGCGTCCAGGCTGACCGAACACTCAGACGGCTAACCAGGAGGCCCACCAAGCTGCGCCCTGCCCTGGGCTCGTGCGAGCAAACAATCACCGGCAAGCTGCAGCAGAGGGCCATGAAGTCGAAGGCCTCCGCAATCGTCACAAGGTAACCCACAATGGAAAAAGGAGAATCGTCCGTTTGCAGTGGGTCACCTTGCTGCATGAAGTACCACAAGACGCCGAGAGTTCAGTGAAATCAGGTGCGTCCACGAAGCTCGGCAGCACCTGCACCAGCAAGTATCCCTCGTACATTTGAAGGTGTAAGTGCTCCAGCCCCGAGAGTGCATGCTGAATGGACGCCACAGCCAGAGAAATTGGCCGATGAATTTCTGTGCGCACGCCACTGACCACGGGGTGCGTGTGGCGTGTGGAACAATTTGACAGCCATGGCGCAGTAGACTGCCTGCGACGTATGTCGCCGTCTGAGCCCCGACGCAATCCAAAGTGACTGCTCACGGTTGCTGCCAGGGAAAGCGCCCGCTAACACCAAAGTGTTCCTTTTTGAACCGCGCGCCGTCCTCCAGTCACATCGGGTGACCCTCTGACATGATGCACAGTGTGTTCACATTGTTTAAAAAAGGGGGGGAGGCCTGGAGAACTGAGCCCGGCTTGTCCCGGCCAGAACCACAGACCGTCATGAAACACATGTCACCCCAAGTAGAAAGTTTGGTCACAGTCTCGTGTCCCGCCTGCCAGTTATATGGTGCAGCTGGATCACAACCAGATTGGCGCGCATGCCCACCGCCGCATATCTATGTCACTCGGGGTAAGCTGAAACTCGGGGTCAGCCGTCAATGTCGAAGTGACAGAGGTCGCCATAGCGAACGTTATTGTGCTGGTCCAGGCGTTTCCACACCAAAGACAAGGCAGGGGCCGCCATCGCAGGAGCAGAGCGGAGGCAACGCGGTCGCGAGACACAAGTGAAGGTACTAGCGACGTATGTCGCCGCAAGTCTGAGCCCAATTGGCATGCATGCAAGCGAGGTGAGAGCAATGTGAGCAATGGACCGAGCAGGAGCGGGCGTTTTGCTCGCGATAGGTCACGGTGGCGAACCACTCCGTTGGCCTGACGTCCTTCACTCGTTGCCCTCGCGGATGGAAAGTCTGGTAGCCATGCCGCATGGCTTCCCCTCGTGCGGGATACGGCGTCCGCACGGATCATCAGGAAGAAATTTCACCCATGCCCGGCGAATGTGCCTTTCAGACCGCGCAGTTCGCCCCCCGCTGAGATGCTAGGGTCGCGAAAGTGACAAAGAGCGGGTCGAGGACCGCAATGGGACGGTGGTGGTGGACCGAGCGATTCAAACGCTCAAGAAGGATCTGGCGGGCAAGATGGCGGCTCGGAACGGTGGAGCTGGAGCGACCATATGGAAGAGGCGGCGGAAGCTTGCAATGCCGGGCATGCGGCCGTAACGGTAGCTCCGAAGGATGTAGGACGATGCCGGCTGCGAGCTTCCGGCTGTATCAAGACAATGCTCAAAAGTTCAAGCACAATGACGAGCTGACGAGAAGCCGAGGAGGCGGTCCAGGGCCCCACCAATGCAGCGAGGAGCTTGCAGCCCCAGTTCGGAGCGGTGTGTGAGGTTTCGAGCAACGATTCGATGACGGTGCGAGCCACCGACGGTTCGGAGACTCTGCTGAAGTTTGCGCTTCCGGTGCTTCCGCGGCTCCGCGGAGCGAGATTTCAATTCCGAACCACGGCGCCGCGTGATCGCTTCGATCCCCATCCCCGTCCACGACACGTAGGGCGGATGCAGAGCAGTCTCGTGGAGATTAGGGTTCTAGAGGGTTCGAACCTGCAGGTTCGAGACTTAGAGCAACCCACACAACGCGCAGGGCACTCGCAGGGCCGCCTAGTCGGGATTAGGGTTCCAGAGGGTTCGGGCTTGGAGGTTCGGGACTTAGGGCAACCCATACGACACGCAGGGCACTCGCAGGGCACTCGCAGGTCCGCCTAGTCGGGATTAGGGTGAGTTGATTTTCAATCCTATTATGGTGCCCCTGTGTCTCGCCAAGGTCAGGAACACTTTCTGTTTTTTTCTCCTTTGTGAGTTTTAGAAAGAACCTTAGGTGTAGTTGTGAACGGTAGGAGTAGGGAAAAGTTGTCTGTCTGTCGGTCGCTGCGCTCACGCTTCCTGTCTCACCTTGCGGTGAAAGTGATCATTACCAGAAGCGTGTCCAACCGGAGTTTTCCTCACGAGTTTTCACGAAGAACGGTGTTTCCCTGAAGCATGATGAACATCAGAGTGTTTTCAGTTTGTTTGCTGTGAGAACGGACTTCTAGACGAAGTCCGGGGAGCACCTGGGCCATAGAACAGAGTTACCAGTGCAGAGAAGCCGTTAGGAGTCCTTAGGACTTACCGCGGAAGTGAGTGTGCTGAAGTCTCTGTCTGCGCCCCGTTTCACTTTGGCTCAAGACTTGCACTGCGTGACAAGCGCGTGGTGAACAGTTGGTTGCGACGAAAGGTGTAAAAGTGCTGTTAGCTTTCACTGCTGTAGCCTTGCGTGACGTAGTCAGTCAGTCGGCTTGCACCTCCTTTTACTAAACCTAGAAGTGTGCCTCAAGGCGCGTTTGGGTTTTAACGTGGTAGCGGAGCTCAAGGTTGCTCCTCAGAGCCATGGACCCACGAGCCGAGCCTAGCCGCGACCGTTCCCCAAGAGGACGGAGTTCAGGGCGAAGTGCTAGTCGTGCCAGTGGAGTTTCTTCTGGCTTTCCCTCAACCCCTCGAGAGTTGAGTGCACCTGGCTCGCGGACTCGTGGAAGGTCCCTCCCTGCTCGGAACAGTCCGACAGCACACCGGCCTGTGAGTAGACCCAGACCTCTTGTGAGTGCAGGTCAAGTGCCTCAGGTGCCTTTTCCACAGGTACCTCAACAGGTTCCGTTGCAGCAGGGTTTTCAGCAGCAGCAGCAGCCTCAGTTTGGAACGCAACCGACTTTCCCTCACGGAGGAGGGAATCCTCAGCAGGCATCTGTGCCTAGTCCAGAAGACAACACTGTCAACCTTTTCAGGCAGATGTTGCAAGCCCAGGATGAACAGATCCGAGCTCAGCAGGGCCAGATTTCGCAGCTCACCGAGATGGTGAAGACGCTCGCCGTTGCGAGTGCAAACGCTGCAAGTTCGGCCGCAAGTGCAGCTCCTGTTGCTGCAAGTTCGTCCCAAGGGACGCCCGCTGAAGCTCTTGGAAGCCTGGGTGCCATCAGAGTTGACTCTGATGGTGTTGTGAAGATGGATGTGGACACAGGCTTGCGCAGCAACAGGGCGGAAAACTACATTCCGTCCCTGCCAAAGTTGGCAGCAGACAAGATGAGATCGCGCCATGAGGAAATCTCCACGTGGACCGCTTACCGCGAAGAACTGACCTCCTGGCTGTGTCTTTTAGACGACCGCTACGCGGAGGAACTGCAAGAGGCTGTGGAGAGCGGTGTTCAGGTTCAGCAGATCAGCCTCTCAAAGGGGAAGGCCGCTCGTTCCACTAAGCTGTGGTACCTCTTGAAGCAGGCTCTCGCTGGTTTTCAGCGAGGAGTTGACATAGCCAAGCTTGTCGAGTTGAGTCAAGGCGGTGCCGCTGCAGGGTACGACCTCTGGCGTGAGTTGAACAAAGAACTGTCTGTTAGGTCTCGTGTGGAGGGACAGGCGCTCAGAGAGCAGGCTCTCTTGATCGCGCCACCAAAGCACTTGAGACGGCCATTGGATATTTTTCGCCATATGATTTCTGATTTTGCTCGCTACCGCACGCTCGTTGCCAACAAGTACCCAGACCTTGAACTGCAGCAGGCTGATGTTATCAGCTGCATCTTGAAGCACCTTCATGATGATTGCAAGAAGTACCTTTTGTTGCATGGGTCTTTGACAACCTTGGAGCAGCTTGAGCGCGGTTTGGTTTTCTATGATGAGCAGCTTCGTGTTTTGAACTTTCACAAGGAAGCCTCGAACGCCAAGGGCTTTGCAGCTTTTGGTGCTGATCGTTCTGAGAAGGGTGAGCCCAAGGGTGGCGAGCCCAAAGGAAAAGGTCACGGGAAGGACCAAGGCAAGCATGGTGATAAAGGCAAAGGCAAGGACAAAGGAGGAAAGGGAAAGGACAAAGGCAAGGGTGGCAAGAAGGGCGGAAGGGCCCGATCTTCGACGCCGGCTCCTGGGAAGAAGAAGCCGGGCACCTGCAATTACTGCCACAAGCCGGGCCATTGGGCCAACGAGTGCAGGAAGAGGATTGCCGATGAGAAGGCTGCTGCGACAGCAGCGGCGGCAACAGAGAGTGCCGCTCCCAAGGTGGCCCCTCCTGCACCTTCCTCGACTGCGGCGCCAGCTCCCACTGCTCCAAAGGGTGCCGGGAAGATTGGCAAAGCGGCCCTCCTTATGTCGTCACTGTTGCCCGCGGCAGGGCAGATTTCTGAAGCAATGCCTGAGAGGGGACAGTTTTTCACCATGACTGCCTTGATTTTCACGTTTTTCATGTTTTGCATGGTAGGATGCTTGATTTGTCGGTTGGTTGCATGCTTGAGTAGCCCACGGCAGTCATGTTTCACGTATGCTTGCGTAGCCGTAGCAGTGATTGCTTTGAGCCTTGCTTCCGCGCCGCAGCCTCAGCTTCGGGATCGGTCTTCAGAGTGCCTTGCTTTTCCAACTTTGGCACTTCCTGCAGTCACTAGGGACGACCCCTCGTATCTCTTGATTGATAGCGGTGGGAGTGTTCACCTTGTTTCGCAAGACATGCTTGGAGTGACTGCGAAGCTGATCCGAGAGCTTGAGGTTGAGCCTCTCTTTGTAAGTGTCGCCAACGACCAGACTATGGAGATAACTAGGTATGGGTTGCTAGAGCTTTGGTTCCCTTGTTTCGAAGCGGGGCCCTCTGGAACCCAAGCTTACAGAGAGATTCGAGTGCAGCTGGAAGCGTATATTGCCCCCAATTCGATAAGCATCCTTAGCTCAGGCATCTTGCAGTCTTTAGGCTTTAGGATCTTTCATTATGACTATGATCCTCAGTTACATGTTGCCTATCCTCCGGGTGGTCTGCGCTTTGAGACAGAATTGTATGCCAACACGTCGTGGCTGAAAGCTTGTACCTACGTTGAGCCTGATTCTACTGATGGTTCCGTGCAGTCGGTTGAGAAGGGAAGCGTGAGTTCTGTTGTCCCGTCTCACCCTGTAGGTGTAGGAGTAGGGCTTGAAACCGTAGGAGCGCGTGTTGGTCGGTCGGTCGCTTCGTCTCACCTAGCCCACTCTTGCTCTGAAGGCCCAGTAGAACCTGTAAGGGACGATGGCTGGGTCCGACCACGAGATGGACCAGGACATGGAGAACTCGACCTTCCGGGTTCAAAGGTTGCCGGCGGAGCAGACGGAGCTCTCCAACGACGTGGCGCTGCCGACTCCGGTCTCTTCCCCGGAATTGTCTCCTCACCTCACAGAGCCGGACTTGCCGACAGCAGAGGTGGAAGAGAGTCCGCCGATGAGTTTTTCGAAAGCAGCCCGGTGGAGCCGCCGAGTCCGTTGATTCTGCCAGGATCGGAGACTTCTCCCCGCGGCGCTCTTACGAAGGCTGGTGCCAAGGCACTGGCCAGGCAAGACTCTCCAGACAGCCCGGTCGTGACTACTCCTGTGTACGCATGGCGTGGGAGAGTGGCTCCTCTCAAGCCACCCATGCCAGAGCCGGATACAACTCCTATGCCTCCCGTGCCGGAGCCGAGCACGGCCCCTATGAGCGTGGAAGCACAGGAGGAGGAGACGGACGAGGACGAGTGTTGGGGCAAGTGGAGACCAACGTCGAGCACCACAGCCTCCAACATTGCTCCTGGCTCGGGTGCGCCCGCAGCCAGCTCCCAGGGCGCCGTTATGCAGGAGAAAATTGCGGATCTAGCCCAGTTCAGGCAGCGAGCCAGCGAAAGGAGGCAGGGGGTGTTGTCCGCGATACGTGGGGCACAGCAGCCTGTGACTCCACCGAAGACCCCAGGCTCAACAGCTATGGTGCCAAGTACGCCCCCAAAGGGGCCAGCCACACCACCGAAGTCTCCGATTACACCACCAAAGGGGCCAACCACACCGCCAAAGAGTCCGCCAAAGAGTCCGCCAAAGGCCGCGCCAGCGCCGCCCAACATCTGGACAGCACCACCTCCACCGAGGGCCGCTCCGAAGGCTGCCGCCCCAAAGGTTCCAAAAGCAGCGGTTCCAAAGCCGCCGAAGGGTCCGAAGGCAGCGATTCCAAAGCCGCCGAAGGGCGCGACTACAACAACGCCGGCTCCTTTGACATCGCCGGCTCCTGTGACAACCCCGGCTCCTTTGACATCGCCGGCCCCTGTGGCAAAGCCGTTGGCAACAACAACACCTCCGGTGGCGACGGTGGATCCTGTGGTGCCGACGAGGCACATGCCTTTTTCGGCCATAGAAGGAGTGCGCCTCGGCTTCCTGGACACGGAGGATGCCGCGACCTTCGCCCGCAGAGCGTCCCTTGCAAAAGCAGCAGCCTCAAAGGAGAAGGGGAAGGCCCCGAGACCACCGGCGCCACCGCCGGCGCCACCGTTGGTGGAGAATACGCCGGAGCCTCCTCCAGTTCCAGCTCAAAGGTCGGTGCCAGCAACAATGCAGATGCAGGTTCCTATGCAGATTCCGGTGCCCATGCAGATGCACGTGCCCCCGCAGATCCCCATGGATTACCGCTACAGGCCCTATCCGGCCCGACCGACCACAGCACCGAGGCCGAGTACAGTACCAGTGGCGCCGAGTTCAGCGCCGATGCCAACGCCCACAGCAGCGCCTTCTCTCCGGGCGCCATTTCCAACATCAAGGCCGTCGTTCATGCCGCCGGCAGCCACACCAAGGCCTATAACAAAGAAGCTGATGCCGGCATCCAAGCATGCGCCAAAGCCACGGGCTGTGGTGGGCGTTCACTACACCATCGAGATGCCCACGCCAGAGGAACTATTTGTGGCGCCGCCGACCAGTATGGCAACGGCAGCGAAACCGGCACCTCTGGTTCCTCCGTTTATAGACCTCGAAGAGGTCGAGGCAATCAGCAGCGACAGCGACCTGTAACTTTAGCCGCTCTTGAGCAGCAGCCAAAAGAGAGAGCTCGTGAAGTTCTCTTGCAGAGTGCCGCTGTCAGAGAAGTGCTGCCGGTAGGTTGTCCAGCGTGTGTTCAGCTAGGTAGTCCAGCTTGCGTGCAGGTAGGTTGCCCAGCGTGTGTTCAGCTAGGTAGTCCAGCTTGCGTGCAGGTAGGTTGCCCAGCTTGTGTTCCGGTAGGTAGTCTAGCTTGCGTGCAGGTAGGTTGCCCAGCTTGTGTTCCGGTAGGTAGTCTAGCTTGCTTGCAGGTAGGTCGTGCAGCCTGCGTGCCAGTAGGTAGTTCAGCGTGCATGTCGGTCGGTCGCCCATTGCTTGATTCAGGTGATGTGGGTGGTGCCATTGGTGTTGAAGAGCTAGAGCAGCTTTTTGATGATGATGGTGATGACCGTGAAGGGTTAGAGAGAACCACCCCGAACAACACCAAACCCCCGGTAGACCCTGAAGAAGCTCTCCCCGAAAACATCGGTGCCGAAGCTAGATTGCGCCACCAACGTCAGGGTCATACCCCCTACTGGGGTGGCTGTCCTAGCTGTGTAAGATCTAAAGGGCTCTCACCCGCCCGAACACGCAAAAGTGTCGACCCACTTGAGGTGCAGATGGATCAATACTGGTATCGAGGCATCCGTTTGATCGCTGTGGTGCACGTACCGACGTATTGTGTAGGCACAGCTGCTACCTATGCAGGAGATTACCGAAAAGTCACCGTGGGGAAGCTAGTCAAATTCCTCAAATCATTCGGTCTCAAAGAAGTTCATGTTGTACATGACGGGGAACCGCTTTTAGCAGCCATAGCAGCCGAGGTTGTTGAGGTTACAGGTGGGAGTTCTGTTTCTACCAAAACCTCTCCTAGCAGGCACGCCCCGGTAGCTGAGAGAGCAATCCGCACGCTTAAAGAAACCGCTCTGGCCAACGAGCTTCACGCCAAGGGCGTGGGTGGCTTGAAATTGTTGGCAAATGAGGAAGCGATGGAATTGCTTCACAGCCATGCGGCTGCTTCACACAACCGGTTCGGAACGTCACAGGGTCAACTGTTGAGTCCTTTGCAGCGAGCTTTGGGTGAGAGTCACACGCCTCACTTGTTGTTTCCTTTCGCTTGCATCATGTACATTCAGCCCCCAGAACACCTTGCATCACAAGTTGATGGTCGATACGACATTGGTGCCTATCTCGGCCCCGTGATTGGTGGGCAAGGGCATCACTGCATGATCAGACTCTCAAATGGGTCTATGAAAAGATGCGTCGCCCGGGCTCTCAAGATGGCCTACCCAGTGACGTTCTCGTCGAACTTGTTACCCACTATCGCCGAGGCTAATCCTGATGAGCCTGATTATGAAAGCCTACCAGGGGTGGCCCTACCGAGGAAAGCAATCCCGTTGCCGCAACCGGCGCCTGAATGGCTTGAAAACAACAAAACGGCACGTTGTCCGGGATGCTTAGGTAGATCGCGCTTCCACTCTAGGCGTTGCAAAGTTCGCTTTCGTGATTACATCAGGGATACGCTCGGTGACCTTGACAATCCTGAACAGCAACAAGCCCCTGACAAGCCTCAAGTAAAAATCAACCCGAACCCTGAAGTTGTGGAGTTTGAAGAAGAGAGCTTGGACTACGAGCCCAGTCTTCCTGGGTCTCCTGTTCCTGAGGATCTGCAGCACCTGGTGCCCGAACCCTCACAAGCAGCCCAAGACTCTGAGCTCCCTCAGGAGTATCTCCCTGGTGGGGACGTTGAGATGGATCAGGTTGATATGGACGACTACACTGTGCCCATGGATGTTGCTCAGGTCCCGGATGTCCTTGACAGTGCGAGCATGCCTCAGTTCATGTTCTCAGTGATTCCGGACCAGAAGCATCACCTGAGTCCTGTTGATTACGGTGAGGTCGGCTTGTTTGCTGCTCAGCTTAAGAGAAAAGCACCCGCTCAGCACAGTAACCCCGATGAGGGGGTAGCCATGCCTTTCGGTGATCGGGAGGTGTGGGTCATCAAGCCCACTTCTGTGGTTGATGATGTCAGTGGCTTGCCTTTGGATCCTGAGAAAACGTGGGTTGGCATGCAGAAAGAGGTGTCTGCTATGCACAACTTGGGTGTCGGCAACGCCCGCACCTATGATGAGATTAAGACCCACTGCCAGGAGACAGGTGCCAAGATCATTAAGTCGCGTTTTGTCTTCACTGACAAGGTTGATGTTGACGATCAGCACATTGTGCGTGCGCGCCTTGTTGCAAAAGACTTTGCTTTCAATCAACCTTCGGCGCTTGACTTGGGCATTGCGAGCCAGACTGCTTCTGTGGAGGCCTTCAAGGCTTTCATCTGTCGTGTTGTCCAGGATACGCTTGTCCTTTGGGGACTTGACGTTTCGACTGCCTTCTTGTATGCCAAGTTGGTTCTTGATACCGTGCTTGAGTTGCCGGGATGCTTTCAGAACCTTGATGGCTCTAAGGTTTACGTCATCCTGGAGAAAGCCATATATGGCTTGAGATCGGCAGGCCTTTCGTGGCAGAAGCATCTTGCTGGACTTCTTGCTGAGTTGGGATTGTTTCCTTCTCTTATTGAACCTACGTTGTACAAAGGGTATTGGGGAGACATCCTTGTGCTTTGTCTTGTGTACGTCGACGACATCTTGCTAGCCACAAGAACGAAAGAGGCAAACCAACAGCTTCTAGACTTCCTCATGGGCCGTCTTAAGGTCAAGTTGACTGGACGCTTGGATGAGGACGGCAGGATCGGATTCCTAGGCCGTGAGATAATCAAGCGTGGCCATGAGATCTTGTTGGCTGTGAAGAAAGAATACGTCGATTCGATCTTCGAGGCTTTTGGGTGGAGCCAGGAGAACCGCAGGAAGATGAAGCCCTGCACTGCACCACCAGACCTCCGATCGATCCTTGACAAGGAAGACCCCGAGAAGCCCTCCGAAGAGCTCTCCCCTGAAGCCGCGAGCCGCTTTAGAAGCACCCTAGGGAAACTAGGCTGGCTTGTGCAAACCAGGGGGGATTTGTGTTATTTTCACTCCATGCTGTCTAGAGGTCAAGCCTGTCCGCGCGCTGTGCATGAGGATTGTATGCGTAAAGTGCTTCGTTGGCTTTTGGAGGTTCCCGATCTTGTTCAGGTCTTTCAGAAGGACTCCAAAGCTCAACCTGGGACTGCAACCCTCGTTGGATTCAGCGACGCTAATTGGGCCTCTGAGCGCTCTACTGGACGGAAGAGCACCAGCGGAGGAGTGATTTACCTGAATGGGAATTGTATCAAGACTTACTCGAGGCTCCAGCCTATCGTAGCACTCTCCAGTGCGGAGTCTGAGCTTTTCGCTATGGTTGAGATGGCGCGCGAGCTTGTAGGATTGGGGCAGCTTTTGGGCCACCTTTTCGAAAGCGTTGCGCAACCCCTATACCTGCCTACGGACAGCTCTTCCGCTCGCCAAGTCAGTATGATGTCCGGCTTCCTGAGAAGGATGCGTCATGTGGACCTTCGTCTTTGCTACTTGCAGGATAAGGTTGAGAACGGCGAGATCCTGGTTACACACGTCCCAGGAACGGATAACGTCGCCGACTTGCAAACAAAGAACTTGAGTGTCGCGCAAACTTGGTATCATATAGGACAGTTGTGTCTTGAGGAACGTCTCACCCGTAGTGACTATCTTCGAGGTGATGCGCCCCCGGTCCGTTGCCTTGTGTTTGCCGCGTTCAAAGGTCTGTTTTCTGCAAGCGTCGATGATCCTTGGAGTGTGTTGGTTGGTCGTTGTCGGTTGCAGACACCGCATTACATTGTGATGGTCGAGTTCTGCACCTCTGGAGAAGCCTGGTTGACTAAGCTTGCTAGCCACTATGGCATCCATGCTATTCCCGTGACGGAAGAAACGGATGGGACTCTTCCGGAGACCATCGAGCTCATTGAGCATGCGCTTCGTTCGGCGCACCGTCGGAACATGCATGTTGTTGTGTGGGCTTCGACGCCCTGTACCGGTGGTTCGCCTTGGCAGCGGTATCACCAAGCCCGATCTGCAGATCACTATGATGAAAGGATGAAAGGACTTTTCACAGTCCACCGAAAGCTCTGGAAGAGCTTCTTGAAGCTAGTCAACACATCTGATTCGGCAACTTGGGTCATTGAGTGGCCGCAACGTTGTGCTTACTGGGGATGGTCCGCTACGAAGTCATTCCTTAAGATCAATCCGCATGAGACCGCTCTTGTGCATGGCTGCGCCTGCGGTATGGTTGGAATGGACGCACTTCCTGTGAAGAAGGTTTGGAGGTTGTGCTCGAACAGTCATGTTCTCATTCACTGCATGGATAAATTAAAGTGCCCTGGAAACCACGAGCATAGTAAGATGTTCGTTCTGAAGAACACCCAGCACTACCCCGAAGCTTTTGCTCACACAGCTCTTAGGGCTTTGAGTGCTTGGTAGGTGCTGACGCCTCTTTGTACAGCCGCAGCCGTTTTTGGAAGAGCCATAAAACTATCGTGGACCGTGAGAAGATCTACGAGCCCAATACGCAACAGCAGCCAGTGGACCGATACCTTTTCTCGACGACAGGTTCATGAGGGGGAGTTGATTTTCAATCCTATTATGGTGCCCCTGTGTCTCGCCAAGGTCAGGAACACTTTCTGTTTTCTCCTTTGTGAGTTTTAGAGAACCTTAGGTGTAGTTGTGAACGGTAGGAGTAGGGAAAAGTTGTCTGTCTGTCGGTCGCTGCGCTCACGCTTCCTGTCTCACCTTGCGGTGAAAGTGATCATTACCAGAAGCGTGTCCAACCGGAGTTTTCCTCACGAGTTTTCACGAAGAACGGTGTTTCCCTGAAGCATGATGAACATCAGAGTGTTTTCAGTTTGTTTGCTGTGAGAACGGACTTCTAGACGAAGTCCGGGGAGCACCTGGGCCATAGAACAGAGTTACCAGTGCAGAGAAGCCGTTAGGAGTCCTTAGGACTTACCGCGGAAGTGAGTGTGCTGAAGTCTCTGTCTGCGCCCCGTTTCACTTTGGCTCAAGACTTGCACTGCGTGACAAGCGCGTGGTGAACAGTTGGTTGCGACGAAAGGTGTAAAAGTGCTGTTAGCTTTCACTGCTGTAGCCTTGCGTGACGTAGTCAGTCAGTCGGCTTGCACCTCCTTTTACTAAACCTAGAAGTGTGCCTCAAGGCGCGTTTGGGTTTTAACGGGGTGCTAAGGGTTCGGATCCAGCGAGGTTCGGGACTCAGAGTGACCCGAGCTGCACCAACCTGGAAGATGTCGAACCGACCTGCATGCAGAGCCAGCTTGCAGAACATGCCGATGCGTGCTCGCAGCAGAAGGCGGCTACGTGTGGACTGGCATGAAGCGTCCGCACCGTGTCCGCCGCAAAAACTCTGGCCTGGTGGAAGCTCTGGTTTCTTTGAACTTGATCCGCAAGTGCTTCGAGCTAGGTCCTTTGTCGCCCCGCGAGGCGGTGGAATGTAATGTTCATGGTCCATGTTCCTTCTCACTTCGGGCCCGGAGATGTATCTCCACCAGATTCGTCCACGCAGAACATACTGCGGATGGGTCTCCAAGCTCTGCACGCGGCGCCGGACGAAGCTCTTAGCAGGCACACATAGAAACGTCTGCACACAAGCTCGTGACGAAGGCATTCTCGGAGGCCTCGGCTGCAGGTAACCAGCCGTCCACCGCTCTCTAGTCCCACCGCAGCCTCGTCCAGCTCCTCGGTCACACCATCTACGTACGAGGATCAGTTTCCATGGACGATCTGGAAGGTTGATCGCCACCCAGTCGGCCCCCTGGAAACCCTGGAAAACCTGGAAATGGTGGAAGTGACCTTTCCGGCATAAAGGCTTGGGCCTTTTCAACTCGGCGAGTCTTCAGCGGCGATCGTTCGAAGCCCAGGTTCCGTCGTGTTCAGCCCTGCTCAGCCTTATGCAGCCTTGCGCGCGGCCTTGCACGTACCTTGCACTAGTTTTGCCTCTCAAGCCTGAGCCGAGCCTTCCGCATCATGCCCCTTTTGATGATGGATCGCACCGCGCGCGGCCTTTTCGACAGGCTGGTGAAGCGGCGGCGTGTTGGGAGGGTCCAAAAAGCCAACATGGAAAGCATGGAAAAATGAAGCTCCTAGACATCAGAATCGGACTCGAAGGATAGAGTTCAAAAGCGAACTTCGAACACCCGCGGCATGTACCAAGTGCTGCGCCGAACGCGCATGCCCTGAGGCCCTAAGAGCACAGCTCGGGGTCCTGTACTGACCGCTGTGCCAAAAGATCGCCGCGGCTTCAGCCGACGGTCTTACTCCAGAGCTCCCGCAGCCTGGCGATGTTCTCCTGATCAGATTCGACGCGGCCACCCAGCACCTCGTTCTTCAGAATCCCGTCGGGGACGAAGATCGCGACCATCCTCTTGAGGATTGCCCGGCGGTCCACGTCGAAATGCTCCTTGATGGGCATGTCATGCAAGTCCCCGCAGAACTCCTTGGGGATGTGGGTTTCCGTGGCGCTGTGCATGGCCTGGAGCCCCGGGTGCACCTTGTCGACATCTTGCACTGTCATTATTCTCAGGCAATCCTGTGGGATTTGCATATCTGCGTAGCGACTCTGGAGAGTCGCTCGATCATCTCGGGAGATGCCTAAGAGCTGTTTCACAAAGTCTGGTCCCCCACCTTGACTTCCAACGTTTTGCCGGTTGGCAAGGAGATCATCGAAAACCAGGGGTCGCCCGTCCTGAAGCAGATTGAACTGGTGCGCTTTGCGGAGGCTGTCCACGGTGCCCGTGAAAATCATCTCGTCGATCTTGCCACCCAGGACGTGCTGCATGTACCAGCCGGCCAATGCTTTGGCGAAGGGCGATTTGCCTCGACCTGGAGGCCCGTAAAGCACTATGGTTCTCCTCGTCTGGATGGCGGTGGCGACGGCCTCGTCCAAGGGCACGGACTTCTTGCAGCCACTCGGCTCGTCCCAGTACCAGCACTGGCAGGTCTCGTAGTTGAAGTCCGCGATGGAAAGCGTGGACTTCGCAAGCATCGCCCTGGCCTCCTTTTCATCATCAACGGCCTTGCGGAGCTTGTTGAGGGACTCCCGCTGCTGGTAGATGTACTCCTCCTCGGTCCTGGCCTTGCGCTTGCGAGTCCGCAGGGCCTCCGAAGCGGTCCTCCAGCTTGGCCATGTGTGACAGGTAGCCGACGGGGTCGAGGTGATCCAAGCTCCGGAGCGCCGCCCGCGGGGAAAAGTCCACCGCGTCCTGGTCCTTGGCTTGCTGGTAGGCCCCCTTGTCGAAGATGCGGATGTTGCCCCGCTGCCAGAAGGCCTGGAGGATGATGGAAAACAGCTCGGCCAAGCAGTCCTTCTTCACCTTGAAGACGTTCTCGGCCCGCACCGCCACGCCCTTGTTCTTGCTCACGAGCATGAAGTTGGTCGGATCGCCCCAGCGCAGTGCGAAGGCCATCGCACCGTTCCACTCCGGCAGCGGCCCGACACCAGTGCGAGTGGGGAACTCCAGCACGACCCAGTAGGGATTGAAGTTCGCTGCGTCCTTCTCGTCGCGATAGAGGCACTTCCGGAAGCGATCAACGGCCTCCTGCGGGCAGTCCGGGCCGTACTCCTCAAACTCTTGCCTCGCCACCACGTGGTCCCTGTACTCCTTGAGCGGCTCACCCAGCTTCCCGTTCTCAAAGGCCGGTGGCTCCGGCTCGGCTGATGCCTCCTCCGCCGACTCGCTGCACAGTGCAACCGCTGGCTCGCTGGGTTGTGCAACCGGCTCGCTGGGTTGTGCAACCGGCTCGCTGGGCTCTGCAACCTTCGGCTCGCTGGGCTCTGCAACGCTGGGCTGTGCAACCGGCTCGCTGGGCTCTGCAACCGGCTCGCTGGGCTCTGCAACCGGCTCGCTGGGCTCTGCAACCACCGGCTCGCTGAGCTCTGCAACCACCGGCTCGCTGAGCTCTGCAACCACCGGCTCGCTGAGCTGTGCAACCTTCGGCTCGCTGGGCTGTGCAACCGGCTCGCTGGACTCTGCAACCGGCTCCTCGGATTGCGCCGCTGGCTCTTCGGACTGCCTTGCAAGCTGGGCAGCCTTCAGCGACCTCATGAACCTGTCCAAGCCTGCGCCGATTGGCGCGGCTTTTGGCCCGGCCTTGGGCACAGCCTTTGGCGCGGTAGTCGACGCGCGCAGAGCTCGATGAAGACGCTCCTCCAGGTCGCTCATCGGGTCCTGGCGGATAGAGTCCGGAAAGGTAGTGCAGACCTGGGGCTCCATCTTCTGCAGCTGAAGGAAGGCTTCGGTGGCTCGTGGATCCCGGCACCTCTCAGGGTGTACCAGGAGCTTCATCTGATTGTGGCAGGCCCGCGCGGTGCCAGCGAACAGTCTGCAGCCCAGCTTCGCCGCTGGCTGGTGGTCAGGGCTGAGAATAAGCTGCACCGCTAACGATTGTGCTTCGGCGCTCGTCATGACGCCTACCCTCAAAGCTGGGGGCTCGGGCAGGTGCCAGCTGCGACGAACGCACAAGCACGCCATGCCAACCAGCCGGCTTCAAAGAGGCAACAGGGCTCCAGACGTTTCGAAGTCGGCGAAGACGCTCGCCGGAGATTCCAACCTGGGCGAAGAAGGAGGGGCCGGGGCTCCCGGACGGGTGAGGACGCAGGGCACTCTAGTTACGGGCACGGCGGGGGAGGCGGCAGCAACGGGCACTCCTGTGCGCACACAGTCGGCACCAATCCCAGGAAACCCGAACAAACCCTTAAGCCTTAAGAACCCTCTGAGGCTAGGAGCGTCGCGGAAGCGATGCAGATGTCCAGCCTGGGCGGAGCGAGGGTTCGGGAATGCAAAGCAGGGCGTTGCTGTGCGCACTCGACCAACTCCTACCGGACACTCCTAAGACTCCCAAACTCTGAGGCCCCAGCGACGAAAGCCCGCCCACCCACCGCCCGCCCGGCAACCCCCCCGCCCCTACCCTACACTCCTTGAGAAAGCGAGCGCGGAAACCAACAAGTTCAATGCAGGGCCGAAGGGAGGGCCTAGCGGGTTCGGGACTCACTCCGATGCGCACTCACTTGCAAAACACTTGCAGATGGTGAGCAACCTACAGCAGGGCCGAAAGGGTTTCGGAGGGACAAACCCACGCGGCACACTTTTAAAAACCCTCGGAGTCAAGCAGATGCTGCACTTCGATCATCGTCGCTGGCGGGCGAGCTGACGAGCTACTCCGCGAGCAAAGCGCCCTCTGAGAACAAGCCGAAATGCCACATCCATGTGATCGCGAGCAGTGTCCTCCAGAGTCGCCTCATACGAGCGACGAACTCCGCAACGTGACAGATGGAGCTCCATTCGCCCCACGACCCAGCCCTCGAACCTGTCGGCGCCACCGGAGCTGCAAGTGGCCCCGGCCGACTCAATCACCTCTCCGACTGTGCTGCTGGCAGTCCATCCGACGTCGCCCTCGAGACATCCGTCGCGATACACCAAAAGGTTTCCGCTCAAACGAGCGTCCCAGGTAGGCATCCGGCCCCCGCGACCGGCCTGCACCTCATCTCGGATCAGAAGACCGCCAACTTCGGCGAATGCAACTGCAGCCGACTCCTCCACGCAGACGCTTTCCATCTCACCGGGTGACTCTTCCGAAGACATGCTGCTGCTATAGGTCAATGTACCGCCTACTGTTGATGTGCGCCGCCTCCGGGCCGTTGCTGCGCTGCTGTGCTGCTGTGCTGCTGTGCTGCTGTGCTGCTGCGCTACCCTGATCACCCTACCTGGTGGACCGCGGCGCGGAAAACAAAACCTGAATGCAGGGCAGACGCGGGCGGGGGAACCTACGGGTTAGGGATGCAGGGCACTCGCAGGGCAGACGGGGATCAAAAGCCTACCACAGGGCCGAAGGGGTTCAGGTGCCCTGAACCAAGCCAAAAGCAACCCCGGCGAAAGCACTCTAGCAAAATGTTACTGCAAAAGTCGGCGGGCCTAGCTAGAATACTGTTACGAAATGGAAAAAATCAATGGTCTCCCCACAGCGCCCGCGACCAGCTGAGCGAAAAGGAGTCGCTCTCTAAGGGACGCCGTGGTGGCGCATAGGGCGCGGCCACGGGCCCCTGCGATCTCCCCCTGGGTGCTGTTATGTGCCGACACTCCTGCCTCACAAGCCACGTCGGGGGGGGCGTGCTAATAGCAGGAGCCACGAATACGGTACTCACCCCATCGCGACTGTTGTGGGCCTGCAGCGCGTGCCAGCCAAAGCCAAGGTGGCGATGGCGGCTTCAGTGCAGGCCCGACACAAGCTCACAGTTGCATGCTCCGGGAAAAGCACTCTAGCACAAGACAAAGGCATCAGCGAGCAAAAAGGCTGGCGAGCATCGGTGAGCATCCTAAACCCCCCACGGATCAGGTCGACGGCGGCCACAGGCTCGCCGCGAATCGACACTGAGCACTCGAGGCCACGAAATGTTGAGCCAAACCTAGGGGGGATATGCCACGCTGGGGCTTTTCGGGCACGGCGGCGTGGTCGGGGTCTCCAATGCCACGGGCCTGCGGGCGGCCTGTGCAGCCGTGAATAACAGCTTTCTCAAGAGCCGCTTTCCGAACGGCACCTGGACCTCCATCGCCGTGCTCTTCAATCCGCGCATGGGGCTGCACCGCGACATTCAGAACATGCCGGGGCACTCGAATCATGCGCTTGCTCTCGGAGACTACACAGGAGGGCGGGTGTGGATCGAAGATGACGAGGGGGACTCGACGGCATGGCTGGCCGACAAGAAAGGGGAGCGAGAGCTGCGGGGTAGATGGCTCGACATGCACGACAAGCCGGTGAGCTTCGATGCTCGCCGCTATCACATGGTGGAGCCGCACGAGGGCAGCATGTGGGCACTCGCTGCTTATGTTCCCGCAAGCCTATGCTCGGGCGACGGAGCAGCACCGGCAAGCGCTGAGAGAAGCGGGCTTTCCGCTGCCTGCTTGAACCCCCAGCCAAAATAACGGGGTGGCTTCCTTATATATATACGACTGGGGGGTTGCTCGGAGGAGTTTTTTTTTTCGAATCGCGGGTCGTCGCCCAGATCCCGGACAGGTCACTTCCACGATTTCCGCGATTTCCGGGGTTTCCGGGGGGTGTTGGGAGGGCCCAAAAAGACAACATGGAAAGCGTGGAAAAATGAAGCTCCTGGACACCAAAACAGGGCTCGAAGAGCAGGGTTCCAAAGTGAACTCCGAACACCCTGGAAAACGTGGAAAGCGTGGAAAAATGAAGCTCCTGATCATCAAAAACGGGCTCAAGATCAGGATGTGCAAAGCACAACATGGAAAGGAGTGGAAGGGCAGCTTTTCGCTCTCTCTGGGGAGGGTGTTCCAGCACTCCACTCTGTGATAGCTACAAGCCTAAGTTCAAGACATAGGTCAGAATTCGATACTTTGGAGCACTATCGATTCGCGGGCCTACGGCCCGCAGCTCCGACGATCTTAGGGGCTCTAAAGTCTTTGCAAAACGGGCTTTAAAGGAACTTTTAGGAGCACTCGCCAGCGCAACTCGCCAGCAGCTGACGAGCACTCGCACGAGCAGCAACTCACGAGCTACTTGCTGGCAACTCACGAGCTACTTGCTGGCAACTCACGAGCTACTTGCTGGCAACTCACGAGCTACTTGCTGGCAACTCACGAGCTACTTGCTGGCAACTCACGAGCTACTTGCTGGCAACTCACGAGCTACTTGCTGGCAACTCACGAGCTACTTGCTGGCAACTCACGAGCTACTTGCTGGCAACTCACGAGCTACTTGCTGGCAACTCACGAGCTACTTGCGAGCTACTTGCTGGCAACTCACAAGCACTCGCTTGCGGCTCACGAGCTTCTTGCCCACGGCCCGGAGTTTTTGCGAACGAGCTGGACCTCAGATTGAGGTCCAGCCCTGGAAATTCCTCGAGCGTCCTGGTCCTGCCAGCACCGTTCGGGAGCTTACGAGCTGCAGCCCAGCAGCTCACGAGCTTCTTGCTGGCAACTTACGAGCACTCGCCAGCAGCTCACGAGCTACTTGACTTGCCGGCAGCTCACAAGCTTCTTGCGAGCAGCGCACGAGCTTCTTGCCAACCGAAATAACTGAAATTCAGGACAAATCACCGAAAGTTTCGCCACTCGCCGGCAGCTTACGAGCTACTTTCGAGCAGCGCACGAGCTTCTTCTTGCCAACCGAAATAACTGAAATTCAGGACAAATCACCGAAAGTTTCGCCACTCGCCGGCAGCTTACGAGCTACTTTCGAGCTGCTCCCACGCCCTCCGCGCCGAAAGAGCGCGGGAAGCGCGCATCGCTCCCAAACAGCTCCGGAGCACGACGGAGCGCCTCCAAGCAGCTCGCGAGCTCGCTTCGCGCCCTCAAACTGCTTCCGATGCCGCGCGCGCCCGTTTTGCAAGCACTTTAGAGCCCCTACGATCGCGAGCCCTACGGCCTCCAGCCCTCAAAATCGATAGGCCCTCCAAGTATCGAATTCTACCCTATGTCTCGAAACTAGCCTCGTAGCTACTACAGAGTGGAGTGCTGGAACACCCTCCCCAGAGAGAAAGGCTAGTTTCGAGACATAGGGTAGAATTCGATACTCGGAGGGTCTGTCGATTTTGAGGGCTGGAGGCCGTACGGGTCGCAATCTTAGGGGCTCCAAAGTGCTTGCAAAACGGGCGCGGGCGGCTTCGGAGGCAGTTCGAGAGTGTCCGGAGGGGACCTGAGACATTGAGACATTGAGACAACCGGTTCTGAGGGCTGTGGGGCCGGAGGGGGCTGAGACATTGAGACTTTGAGACATTCGCTTCGATTCCAGGCCGGTTGTCTCAAAGTCTCAATGTCTCAGCCGCCTCTGGGCCGGGAGGCTCGGAAGCTTTGAGGGCGACGCGCGCTTTCGCGCGCTGTTCCGGCGCGGAGGGCGTGGGAGCAGCTCGAAAGTAGCTCGAAGCTGCCCGGCGAGTGCTCGTAGGTTGCCAGCAAGTAGCTCGTCAGTTGCTGGGCTGCAGCTCGCAAGCTCCCGAACGGTGCTGCCAAGGACCTTGCGCAGGACGCTCGAGAATTTCCCGATCTGGACCTCAGATTGAGGTCCAAATCGATTTGTCAGTCAACTTGACTGACAAATCGAAATTTCCCGGGCGAGTGCTCGTAAGTTGCCAGCAAGCAGCTCGTAAGCTGCTGGCGAGTGCTCGTAAGTTGCCAGCAAGCAGCTCGTAAGCTGCCGGCGAGTGCTCGTAAGTTGCCAGCGAGCAGCTCGTAAGTTGCCAGCAAGCAGCTCGTAAGCTGCTGGCAAGTGGCGCGCCCTTAAAGTTCCTCTAAAGCCCGTTTTGCAAAGACTTTAGAGCCCCTAAGATCGTCAGAGCTGCGGGCCGTAGGCCCGCGAATCGACAGTGCTCATAAGTACCGAATTCTGACCCATGTCTCGAACTGAGGCCTGTAGCTATCACAGAGTGGAATGCTGGAACACCCTCCCCAGAGAGAGCAAAAGCCCCGTTGAGACAACTGAGACAATGAGACAACCGGTTGTCTCCATGTCTCTTTGTCTCTCTCGTCTTTCTGCGGCAAGAGACTTGTTCAAGCAGGCAAGGGAAAGCTCGCTTCTCTCAGCGCCTCTCGGTGCTGCTCAGTCGAGCGAGCGTAGGCTTGCGGAACATAAGCTGCGAGAGCCCACATGCTGCCCTGGTGTGGCTCAACCATGTGATATCGGCGAGCATTGAAGCTGACGGGCTTGTCGTGCATGTCCAGCCATCGTCCCCGCAGCTCCCGGTCGCCTTTCTTGCCGGCCAGCATCGCCGTAGAGTCGCCCTCGTCGTCTTCGATCCACACCCGCCCCCCGGTGTAATCGCCGAGAGCCAAAGCATGATTCAAGTGCCCTGGCATGTTCTGAATGTCGCGGTGCAGGCCCATGCGAGGGTTGAAAAGCACGGCGATGGAGGTCCAGGTGCCGTTCGGAAAGCGACTCTTCAAGAAGCGGTTCACTGCGGTGCAGGCCGCTCGCTTGCTCGTTGCGTTGGAAACACCGCACACCCCCCCGTGCCCGAAGAAGCCCAAGGTGCAGTATTTCTCGAACGCACCAGGCCCCACGACGCGGGTGCGCACTTGATGTTTCCAGTCCGCTGACCACAGGTCCAACAGCCTAACCAAATTGGCTTCGGTGGGCTCCTCCACGATATTGTGGCATGCCAATTCCATATTTGACATTGACGACATTTATCACTCCAAACACGCATGCCCCTAAAACACCATGCCGCACCCCAATTTTTCGGGATTTTGAAGCCGCTCCGGGAGGGTGCGCCCCGACGGCCCTCGGCAGCCGGCCGTTTTTGCGAGCCGACCACGCACCGGCGAGAGCCTGATTTCGGTGTGTCCCCCGCCTAGCATTTGAGCACGATTTCGGCCGAATCGCCCCTTCCCTGTCGATTTCGGTGCCGAAATCGTCGACCAGATCTGATGAGCAGAAAATTGGTGCCGTGGGCTTGTGGGCGGGACAGAGCCGGGTGAGACAAGCGAAACAACGAGACAAAACGGTTCTCGCAATGTCTCGCTTGTCTCCCTCGTCTTTCTGGGAGGCCGGCCTGGTAAAAGAGAACTTGTCTTGCTTGTCTCGCTCGTTTGTCTGGGGGGTTCGGGCTGGTAGAATCAGAAGAGAGTTTGTCTCAACGTCCCGCTTGTCTCCCTCGTCTCTCTGGGGGGCCCGGGCTGGTAGAAGGGAGTTTGTCTCACTGTCTCGCTTGTCTCGCCCCTCTTTTGGGTGGCGGAGGGCACAGGGGGTTTTGCTTGGAGGTGTTCATGGCAGTAGTCTCGTTGGGCTCGCCGATTCTCGCAGTACCATTTTGTTTGAGTGCTTTCGTTTGTTTTTGTTTTTGGGTGTGGCTTTTGGTTCACGGCACCCTAACCCCCCTTCGTCCCCGCAGTAGGTTTGATCCACAGCTGCCCCGCGAATTTGCCGCCCTGGCCTCACAGCACCCACGGCCGTGCCTTCAAACTTCAAACTTCCTGTCGCCGCCGCCGTCACTGTCGTCGCAGCGTCGTCCGAGCCGAGCATCGAGCGCACGAGCCCTGCATCCTCGCCGCGTCGTCGGCGCACCTGCCCAGTCTGGTGACTGTTTTCGAGCGGTTTTAGAAGCTCCGGAACAATTTGAGCAGGCGTTGGCCCCGGTCAAGGAACAGCCGGTTTCGAGCGGTTTTTTGAGCCACAGCGCAGTCCTTTGGATCAGCTCTCGCACCCAGACGACGGATGCCGTCGAGGTCGTGCGTGCAGAGCCTCAAGGAAAAAATAATATGGAGTGAGAGTGAGGTGTGATTCGTTCTGCTACGCTCTTATTCAACTCATCTCTGCGCTATACAGACTTGCCTGCAGTTAACTGTCTCCACTGCTCGGATTGGGAGAGATCGTCCATTCCAGGCGAAATTTTTGTCCAAAAGCTTTCGCCGGGCCGTGCTGTCCATGACGTCCGCATTCAACCTGGTTTCGACCAAGCTGAAAGCACGTTTTCTGAGACAAACCCGTATTTGTAGACTCGGTTTCCCGACCAACCTGCACCTCACCCAATCCTGCGGTAAGGCCTTTTGCGCAGGTGCTTGATGGCGCGAGATTTGATATGTCCGCTAATGCAGGTGTTGGCACAACCCACAGAAGTGGAGTCTTGTCACTCAAGCAGTCAGCTGCAGCATTCATGAGATACAGCGCACCATATGTTTTGATAGACTGTTTGCCATTTTATCATGCACACATTGAGTATCCACGTTGTGAGACATGTTAAATGTCCTCTGCCATGAAGCGACCTGCAGATGATGGAGAAGAGCTACCTGCTAAGAAGCCTCGAACGCTGCCAGCTATAGGACAAACGGTTGAGGAAGACCATCATGTCTTCATTTCCCTAGAAGGTTATGCTGAGAAGGTTAGCGAATTGTTTGAACTCGGAAATAGTGTTGTCTTCATCCGCAGCGGCGTAGCCACCGGCAAGACAACACTGGCGGAGCATTTGGCGCGCCAGTTTCCGAGCAAGTTCGTCCTAGTGCCCTTCACTGGCGCAGGAAAGCAATCTGTTTGGACGATACGCACCATAGAAACTATCGAGAAAGCCACGGACAGCAAGATTGACAGAGATGATTTAGCCGTTGCCTTCGCGAACTCCCTGACGCTGGCGAAAGAGAAGGAGCTGACCCTCGTCTACGACGAGGCGCACACGCTTTTTGCGTCATCAGATCTATGCTCAGCGCTCTTCAAGAGCGACCCAAGGCATCGACCAAAGCTTCTGCTATTCTCAGCCGCAGGCGATGCATCCAGATCCGGAAATATCACAGAGTCGACACCTGCTGAAATCACCCAGAAGTTCATGTGGACGCCTCCCTTGAGCTACACGAAAGAGCTGCAGACTGAACTGAAGGAAGCGGGTGTGAGGCTGGACCAGAAGAGCATCGAGTTCTTCATCCATTTTTGCGGTGGACATCGTGGCATCTTCATCGCAGCAATGCATTGGGTGAGTACTGAACAAAGAGGGAAGAAGGAGGAGATCTGGAGCTTTGCGGAGACAGTGAGACTTGTGCGCAAGAGCTATGCCCATGGAGATTGGAACACGGCTGACAGGATTCTGAGCCATGTAAAGAAAAGTCGTGCAATCCATGTCAACGGTCGCTATCAGTCCTTAGATGCAATCCCAGAAGAATTTATTCGCCTGCTTTGTGGTGGTTCTTGCATGATCGAGGATGCAACTAAGAGAAGAGATTTGTGCATTCATGGCTTTATTTTGCCGAAGCATGAAGAAGACCACGAGCTCCAAAATGTGAACTGGAGCGACTATAGTACCAAGTACAAGGTATCCAATCCGCTCATGGCGTCCTACTACCGCCAGGTTCTGAAGCAGGAGCGAGCCTTGCAAGTTGCCTTTACGGAAGACAAACCGCAGCACTGTGCAGACCTACTGCTGCGAGCATTACCCTACCTTCTCTTCTCCAAGGTCGTAAGCTTCGCAGGAGACGCATCTGAGTTGGCAACGGATGGTTTTCCGATTGAGGCACAGTACACCCAAGCCATCCGTAGTGTACTGGAGGAAGTCGGCTACCAGCCCTTTGCCCCAGAGCTGTCAGACAAGGGTAAGGGGAAACCAGATCTTGTGGTGCATGTTGATGAGGAGACATTCGTCATGGAGGGCGCCAAGAGCAGGATCCAGGATCACCTTCATCGCTTTGAGACGCTGGAAATGTACAAGAAAGCCAAGCACAAGGGCCTTTGCATCATCAGCAACGATGGCGAGAAGATGCTCAAGACGGTGAGGGAGACTAAAGGAAGCGATGTCCAACTCATAGTCTTGGTCCCCAACATCGCCCACACCGCCTACACCGTTCACGTGAAGAGCAAGGGCATCGAACCCATCAACACCTTCAGCGTGGACTGCGACCTCGTGGCAAGGAGGTTGGTGCTCAAAGACGACGGCAAGCCTGAGCTCTACAGCGTCCAATCGCTGAAGAGCGTTAACCTGTCTCCAGAAGCTCAGAGCAGACGCTAGGTGAGAAGTCTGGTAGTATGGTTTTTTCTTTTGCCTGTCACCGTTCTCTGCTTCGATGTTTCGGAAGTAGGTTCTCTTGCCTTCGCGCATGTTATATGTGTGCTTCTTCGGAGTCCTTTTCTCTTGTTTGATCTGCAATTCTGGGCTCCGTTGCGTCCGTTATAGCACCCTGTGAGGCCCATCTGCCGGATCTGGAGGCACAAGAGTTGCAAGGTTTGAGACTCTTGCTCCAGGTGCTAAGACATGTGACCATGGAGGCTGGAGGATTCGAGATACCAGCCTTTGGCGTTCTGTGAGGCACGACCTCCTCATCCGTCGTCTGGGTGAGGGAGCTGGCCCGGAAGGACGGCGTTGTGTGCGCATGCAGTGTTAGCGCTGTGGTGGAGTTCTTGGCCGGGCTTGGTGGGCCCTGGCGCGGGGTGTGGGGGAGGGGCTGGGCTCGGGATTGCTGGAGCGAGTCTGTAAGTTTGCTGTCAGTTCTTTTTTGCAGCGATGACCTTCGACTTGCAGGACAAACAGCTCACGGCCAGGCCCTCGGAGGATACCGGTTGTGCATTCATATGTTGTCCTTGTTGTCGAAAGCTGTGCATTCTCCAAGACGGGTGGTTTATTTTGTTCGCATCTCTTTTGAAAAGTTGCCGACCCACAAATGAAGTTTGAGGATGGCGAGGAGTTTGAGCCGACGGGCAATGCGTTCAAAGTGAGAGGAGATTTGACTGACGCCGCGACCTTAGCTGCGCCACTGAATCGATTGCCTCAGTGTGTTTCTGTGTTTATGAGTGGTTCTCGCTTTTGACGTCAGGTGGATGACCTCAAGAAGGCCCTGCGCTTTCAACTTGAGCTTGGATTTAGCTCGGGAAGTGTTTGCAGAAGGGCGATGACAAAGATTGTAGTTTTGAGTGTCCATGCGGAATTGAGCTTTCATTTTCCACTGAGCCGTTGCTGAGCCTTGCTTGAGGCTATCAAGACCGAGAAGCCAAACCGAGTGAAGTGCGATGCAGATGAACTGGATATATACAGCCAGCAGGAGAGCATTTCACGTTAAATCCGCTCTGCCACGTAGGACCTATAGGCCTCCCTGTGCCGCATCTCAGCTTGACTTTGCAGGATGGGAACTGGGTGAAGGAAGACGAAGCCAATGAACTCAATCGCGGCACATCCAAGCCCAGCACTTGGTTTCGATGACTTTTCAGCTTAGGGGTTTTGCCGTCTCCCCGCTCGCAGGGAAGATTGCTACTGGTTCGTGCTGCCACAAAAGACGGACGATGTGTAAGGTGCATGCCTGTGCCTCAGCAGCGCTGGAGTTTGAGCACTGTGAACTTGCACCTCCTCGTCGTGTGAGCTTCTCGGCTGAGGTAGCAGCAGCATTCACCGACGCTTTTTTTTTGCGCTGCGGCTTTGCTTGACTTCCAGGATTAGCAGTCAGCAGTTCGACGCTCACATTTCTTGAGCAGGCTACGCCGTTCAAGTTTTCAAGTCAAACGGTGCATGCAACGGGTACAGGACCAGCGACAGATGCCAGCTGGTCAGAAGCAGTTTCACCAAGGGCTCTTAGTCGTGCTTGAGTGCACAGGGGAGCAGCACACGAGTCCACAGTCAAGCTGAGCCCGGAAGATCCCCCCCTCCTTGCGTGGTTACTTGGGTTATTTAGCTATAGAGTCAGACCGCAACAACAGATTTAGATACCTAGGGGACCTCCCTGCGAAATTAGGGTCGGTTCGATTCGGTGCATACAGGTGTTTAAAAGTCCTTTTCTATTTTTTAGAGGGTCCCTCCCGGTTCGCTAAGTCCCGAACCCTCGGATCCCGAACCCCCTAGAACCCCAGCCCCACTAGACTGCCCTGCGAGTACCCTTCCGCGTGTGTGTTTTTCTTGGTTGTCCCTAAGTCCCGAACCCTCGGATCCCGAACCCCCCTAGAACCCTAGCCGCGAGTGCCCTTCCGCGTGTGTGCTTTTCCCGGTTGTCCCACTAGGCTGCCCTGCGAGTGCCCTTCCGCGTGTGTGCTTTTCCCGGTTGTCCTTAAGTCTCGAACCCTCGGATCCCGAACCCCCTAGAAACCTGGCCCCACTAGGCTGCCCCGAGTCGCCCCTGCGCGCACAGTGTGTGTAGGGTTACCGGCTAGTGGGTGCCCCACGGTTTGAGGGCCGGTGTAGTTCCTTTTTTTTTTTTGGTTTGCCTTCCCGCACCCTAGCCCGAACCTCGTTTTGATGCTCTGGACGCTTGCCGGTGCTCTCGATGCTCTGTGGATGCTCTGGATGCTCGCCGGTGCTCTCGATGCTCTGTGGATGCTCTGGATGCTCGCCGGTGCTCTCGATGCTCTGTGGATGCTCTGGATGCTCGCCGGTGCTCTTGATGCGATGCTCTGGATGCTCGCCGGTGCTCTTGATGCGATGCTCTGGATGCTCGCCGGTGCTCTTGATGCGATGCTCTGGATGCTCGCCGGTGCTCTTGATGCGATGCTCTCGTCCAGAGGGGACCCCTGCTGAGACAATGAGACAATGAGACAACCGATCCCGGTATGCAGGCAGAGAGGTCCTGCTTGGGCCAGGAGGGGCTTCTGCTGAGACAATGAGACAATGAGACAACCGATCCCGGTACGCAGGCAGAGAGGTCCTGCTTGGGCCAGGGGGGACCCCTGCTGAGACAATGAGACAATGAGACAACCGATCCCGGTACGCAGGCAGAGAGGTCCTGCTTGGGCCAGGAGGGACCCCTGCTGAGACAATGAGACAATGAGACAACCGATCCCGGTACGCAGGCAGAGAGGTCCTGCTTGGGCCAGGGGGGACCCCTGCTGAGACAATGAGACAATGAGACAACCGCTTCGATGCCGTGATCGGTTGTCTCATTGTCTCATTGTCTCAACAGGGGGTCCTGGCTGTGGGGGCCGCAAATCTCACGCCACCCATCTGGTATCGAGGCGGTTGTCTCATTGTCTCATTGTCTCAGCAGGGGTCCTGGCTGTGGGTGCCGCAAATCTCACGCCACCCATCTGGTATCGAGGCGGTTGTCTCATTGTCTCATTGTCTCAGCAGGGGTCCTGGCTGTGGGGGCCGCAAATCTCACGCCACCCATCTGGTATCGAGGCGGTTGTCTCATTGTCTCATTGTCTCAGCAGGGGTCCTGGCTGTGGGGGCCGCAAATCTCACGCCACCCATCTGGTATCGAGCTCATTGTCTCAGCAGGGTTTCGGCTGGGCCCGAAGGTCATGGTGGTGCCGTGGGCCCGGGATTGAAATCTCTAGGCTGCCGCACCGCCAGTGGCACCGGCCGCCGAGTCAGCCGTGCTTTAGGCTCCGCAGAGCCGCGGGGCACCGGCAAGGCATGCTTCAGCAGGGTCTCCGAACCGTCGGTGGCCCGCACCGTCATCGAATCGTAGCTCGAAACCTCCCGCACCGCCCCGTACTGGGGCTGGAAGCTCCTCGCTGCATTCGTGGGGGCCCGGAACGCCCCCGTCTCCTCCAGCCGCCGCTGCCGGCTCCTCGTCAACTCATCGTTGTGCTTGAACTTGGCCGCGTTGTCTTGATAAACCCGGAAGCTCGCGGCAGGCTTCGTCTCCACGTCCTCAGGCGCAACCGTCACCGCCGCGTGCGGGCGGGCATTGTAGGCCTCCGTCGCTTCGTCCACGTGGTCGCCCCACCCGCCGCCGTGCCGGGCCACCTCGCCCGCCAGATTTTTGTTGAGCGTCTGAATCGCGCGGTCCACCACCGCGGTCGCATTGCGATCCGTCGGGTCCTTCTGCCGGTGCACCACCCCCCCGGGCAGTGCCGCCTCCAGCCCCCGGAACTCGTTGCCCATATCCGTGGTGACGACGTAATTCGACTCGTCCTGCACCAGCTGGGGGATGATCTCCGCCGCCGCCCGCGTCACCGTCTGGGCCGACTTGTCGGGCAGGGCCTTCGTGGCCACCTCCCGGGTGAACACGTCCGTGACCACCAGCCCGAACTTGTTGCGCCCCCGGGTGTTTTGGGAGAAATCGATGAGGTCCGCTTGCAGGCGGTCGTTGGGCCCCTCCGCCGCACTCTTCCCGAGACTCCGCGGCTTGGGCGCGAGGACCTGCCGCGCCACGTCGCTGCGCAGCGCCGCCGCGGCTCGTGCCCTCGTGAGGTCGCGTCGCTCCGGGAACTCCCGCCGGGCTATCTGATAGAGCTTTCTGGGATCCCTGACGTTAAAGTCCCGTGCCAGCTGCTGGAGCAGCCCGATCGCCTCCGCTTCTACCATTTCTATTCCGAGTCGCCCCTGCGGCCCTTCTTCTTCTCCAGTTTCTCGATCCGCTTCTGCAGCCTCTTGCACGTCTGCCACAGCACCGCCGTCATCCGCTGGTAGTCCAGCGTCATGAGCTCCCGGTCGTCGAAGGTCCTGAGCTTGCAGAAGCTCCTGCCCAGCCGGCCCGACGCGTCCACCTCCTGGGCCACGAAGCCCACCTGGTCGGCGGCGCCGTCGACGCGGTCGTAGCTCCGGGCCTCCACGCCGTCGAAGAGCTCCTGCGCCTCGTCCTCCGACACCGGCCGGACGTTCGTCTTGAGCCTGATCTGGAAGCCGTCCGGAAGCCCGAACCATTGACGTGCAGCTCTAGGGAGCACGGCGCAGCTCTCACTTGCAGAATCCACACTCTGCGTGTCTGGCGGCCCTGTGCATTGCCTTCTCGAGCATCGGCCCCGCGCGGCCTACCGTCCGTGGCTTTTCGGCAGGCAGCTACACGGCAGGCCTGGTGGGAGTGCTTCTTCGCAAATTATGGGGCGACAACCACTTCCGACCAGTGGTTCTGCCCGCCGTCTCCGGGCCGCCATACAGGCCGCCCCAGGTATACGTGTAGGCGGTATGCATTGGTTGATCAATGTACCGGCAAAGCTCTTTGGGCCTCAGTGCCACAACTACTCCTGCCTGCTCCTGCGCACTAGCCCCGCCCTGCCGGCCCAGGTGGATGTTACCGCCGCCCGTGCTTTCCTCCCCTTGCGTAGCCTGGAGAAAGAATTGGAGTGGGCCTTCCACTCTCTTCACTTTTGCCGTAGTCGGGGACTCGTAGATAGTGAGGTTGGCAAGGTTATGGCTGCCCGATTTTCGTTTTTTGAAACGCTGGACTTGGCATTGTCTCGCGCCTCAGGTTAGCTCTGACAGCAGGTTTTGCATCCGAGTGAAAACCAGCGAATGTGCCCTGCACTTCATGACATGTTTCTCGATTGATTTCGGGTCTTTTCCCCTTTCCGGGTCGCGAAACGATTTTTACTTGGCTTTCGACCCTTTCAAACCCTTCCCTCTGCCCAGTGCGTTTCCCCTCTCCCTTTGGAGCTTGCTCTCCACGGTGGGACGGGGCTTTGAACGTTTCCTGCATTGGCTGGGGGTTTCGTCGGGTTGGTCGATCGTTGACTCGGCATTTCCTTTCGAGAAAACATGTCGTTTTTGTGCGTGCACATTTCTCTATCTTTCGGAATGGAATTATATTTCGATTCCGACTGCTCCCATTTTGGGAATATCTTTCGGATATTTTTTCTATATCTATTTGACTGGGAACTTGAACGTATACGGACTAAGAGGGCTTCAAACGATTTTCGTTTTTGAAACGATTTGGTTTGCTAGCCCTCAAAGCCCGGAAGGCAATTTTTTGATTTTCAACACGTGCCTTTTTCCTTTGCGCATGCTTGGACGTGGCAGTGTTGAATTTCGCTTTCGTTTGCCTTTTTGGTTCAAGTTCCGTTCTTGGTCAAATTTTTCACGAGCCTTGAGATCTGACGTGAGTGCGTTCTCGGGGGGGCGCCACTCCGTCACACGTGACGTGTAAAGGGCTCTCTAGAGGCCTTGCTCTAGGGCTTTAGCGTTGAGCTGCCGGCATGGCGGCTCTTCTCTACTTGTCCATGGAGCTGTCTTTAGTGCATCAGGAGTCCCTGGCACGATCTCTGGCTCGTGGCATGAGTCGCTTCTATGCTGCATCTGCTGCTGATGACCGAAATGATGATGCACAGTCGCGACTACATCTTCAGGTGCCCGTGTCGGGCTTCATTGCTGATGTCCTGCCATTGAGCGACGAGGACATGACTGACTCGGTCGACGGCGACAGCAACGCCCTCCGTGCCGCCGATCGCAATGCTTCAGGTGCTACGTCCTCTGCTGCTGGAGATTTTTTGGACCCTGGGAATGATGCTGCACGTTGGGCTCGCCTTCAGAGGCTCCAGCAGGAGCGGCGGCCGCTCATGATTCCATTCGGCGATGAGGCTTCGGACGGTGATGCTCCAGGTTCTGCCGGGCCTATGGATACCAGTGGCTTCTCGACTTCTGGGTCACCAGTGACTGCTGTCGCTCCCAGCCTTCACGACCTTGCTCGCCGCCTGGATGTGGCTGTTGAGCGCCTGGATTGTTTTGAGGTTACAGTCGCTACTTTGACCCGCCGACTGGATACTGCTTTGGATCGCATAGGATTCATCGAAGATCATTCTCTTGTGCAGTTGGAGAAAATTCTCCGCGATCTTCGTCTGCGAATCTCTGAATGTGAATCCCATGCAGTGACTGACATCACAAGTCGCGATGAGCTTCGAGATGATCTCACTCGTCACGTTCAGGCTTGCAGCACCCCTGAGGCTCATGCCGGACTTCGGCGACAGCTGGCGCAGATTTCCCAGGATGTGCAGTTCTTGCTGGAGACACGCCCTGGGCCTCGAACTCCATGATGCCGTGACGGAAACAGGGCCGTGATGACTCATGTGGGCCCTGGCTGCTGGTTTTGGAACTTTTGGCACGTTTGCTGCGCAGCCGGGGAAGCTCGCCGAGCCGTACTTCCTCAGCTGTCATTTTGGCGGCGCGTTGCGTCCTCCAAGCTCCTACCGTGAGTGCATCCGGCTCTCCTGAATGAAAGGTCTTATGCATTCGCAGAGTCTTGCATTAACTGAAATTTCCTTTGAGCGACTTGTTGCTAAACCTTGGCTGTTTTCTGCTTCGGTATGCATGCACTCACTTGTGCCTTTAACGCTCGCCGGCTTTGAGTGTGGGCTGGGGTTTCGGGTCGGGCTTGGTGGTGGGCCACGCTGGCGCCGTTGCCTCAGTCTGAGCTGTCACGCCTGTGGTGCGTAGTGGCTCTCGGCCTGTTCTGCCCGATCTTTACATCTGTTCAGGTCGTGGTGACGCCGCTTGCTCGCGCTCGGGCCAGCCCCTTGTTTTGAGTCCCGGCGGTATTCCCTGGGATCTCACGTGACACACACAGGTCTGGGCTTTGACTGACGAGACTGGCCACGCCCCCAGATGGAAGCACTGGAGCCGTTCTTTTGGTTCCCGTTGTGCTTTCAGGTCTTCGTGACGGATCCAATTGGTGGGCCCGCTCCTCGTCTTGAATCCCTCTGGCTTTGCCTGGGGATCTCACGTTTTCTTCAGGTCGGTGCTACTCTGCTGTTGGACCTTGCGCCGTTCTCAGATTGAAACACTGGAACCGTAGCATTCTCGGTTCCCGTTGTGTTTCTGGCGGCTTTAGGTCCCTCGGCGTTACGCCGCGGTGGCACCTGGTTGCGGCGCTCCCAAGCCCACGCTTGGCTGGGACGGCGACTGTGCAGTAGGCCAGTGTGCTCTACGTTGGCAGGGCCTGTTGCGCATGTGAACCTCCCCCCACCCTTTTCTTTCCCACTTCTGTCAGGTTGGCCCTCTATGTCGCGGCGGAGCTCTTCACCTTTCTGCTTCAGGTTCAATCGGAGGCGCCCATACAGTGCTCTTGAGGATGATCCGATCGTTGATTCAAGCCCGCCTTCCTTGGGACATGCGTTGGTCCAGCCGGCCTGGGCCACTGCCTCGGATCTTGCGGAACTCGCCCAGGATCTTCGATTGTGTCTGTCACAGGCTGCAAACCTCGAGGGCAGGCTTCTTAATATGGAACATTTGGTGTGGCCTTCGAACTCTGACAGTTCTCTTTTGTCGGATGCTGCGGATCGGTTTCTGGCTATTGAACAGAGGGTCGCTGCTCTATCCGAGGGCTTGGATTCTGTGTCGCTTCATGTCAGCCAGACTGCTTTACAGACGGATGCATTGTCCTGGAGGTTGGATCGCTTGGAAACTCGTGTCAGGTTGCTCTGGGAAAATGTTGATGATCTGCGGTCGGCTCTGGGCCTATTGGTTCCAACGATCACCGGTGATCCCCAGGTGGCGGCGCAGGCACTATCAGATGCTCTCCCCGCAAGGATGGCACGGGCTGAACAGGCCCTCCAGTCATTGTCTCAGCAGGATACGGCATCAGGGTCCTGTTCACTCCTTGACCGTGTGGCTCGCCTTGAGTCCTTGGTGTCGCAGCTGCCGGCGATCTTGAGCTCCGATACCCATAGCCTCCGCTCCGACTGACAGGTTGTGTTTACCGGGCATCAAGGCGATTTTGGCAAACTGCTATGGAAAATTCTGCGATGCACCGGTTCTCTTTGAACCGTTTGCCTGGGCTAGCTGTGTTTGCCTGCGGATCAGCCTGTCGCTCTGACCTTTCTGCTAGGCTCAGGTTTTTGGGGTGGGTCTGCTTGCTTAGGGTCTCTCTGTATGATCATGGCCAGTCGCTGGCTGCCGGATGGAACGCCTCGCAAGCCGTCTTTTCCTGCACCAGTGCCGGCTCCGAGCCCGGCTCTGGCTCCATTGCTGCTACCTAGGTGCCACTGCGCGCCTTTGGCCTCGGAGCCCCCGGCTTCTGCACCGTCATTGGCGCCGAGGTTTCGTCCTCCGAGCTTTGTGGACTTGTCCGAGGTCTCTAAGGGTGGCTTTGCTCCGCTCCGCAGTGCAAGGGTGCTCCCAAACATGAAGGATTTTCCTCCCGCTCCGGCTCATCCTTACAAGCCGGCTGCACCGGGCACTATGTTGTCGGCTTGGCAGAATGCCAAAAACGAGCAGCTTAAGGTCTGGCTGGCACTGGCAGCCACAGCTGCTGCTGCCTCTGCAATGGTGGCCGAGCTCTTGCAGAGTCCAAATTCTTCGGTACTTCTGGTGCGCCTGGTTCAGGGGAATGCTCCGTCGACTCTCACCAACTACTTCGGACGTTGGAAACATTGGGTCGAGTTTTGCCAGGTCCAAGTCTGCCCTTCCTGAATGCGGTCAAGGATGCGGTCGACTCTAAGCAGCTCTCCTGGATTTCATGGCGACTTCGAACGAGTGAGTCAGATGAACAGGCTCTCACCGAGCGTCGTAAACCGCGCACGGACTCGCAGATGCTACAGTCACTGCTCGGTCCGGTCTCGGATGAACTTGTGGTGGATGTCCCGCAGCACCTCCCCCTTGAGTCTGTGATTCGTCGCTACCTTGACCGCATGTCTTATGCCCTCGCGGTTCTTGATGCATGCCACTTACTGACTCTGAAGAAACTCTCGGAGAAATTTGTGAGCCTGGCGACGGCGATTCCGATTGACCGTTCCCTGCGAGGACCCACGCTGGCAGAGGCTATGGATGCCGATCGTGTACTTTGGAGTGCCATCTGCTCCTTGCAGAAGGAATACGGCTGGTCTTTGCAGGATTGTGTCTCTGAACTGACACATGTACGATCGGACCTTCACAACGCTTTGGCTCCGCGGCCGAAGGTGCATCAGGGTGGAGGTGAGCCTCGCGGCAAACGCCAGCGCACTGAACCGCCGCCCGCTCCGCATCCAAATCCTCGAGCCAAAGCCAAGAGCAAGGCCAAGCCACGCAAGAGTGGGGATGCGGGTCCCTCCAAAGATCGCGTCTCCATCAGCAACTGGCCGAGCAATTGGGCTCGCCAGATCGGCGGGGTCGGTGCGTGTATCCGCTATCACACGGACAAGTGCAGAAACAAATCTTGCCGTTTCAGTCACAAGTGCCCGATCCTTGGAGCTGATGGGAAGCCATGTGGGGCTGCTCACCCTGCATCTGCGCATAATGCTGCCCCCCATTGACAGGCAGCGGTGGAGGATGGCATGGACCTTGATCCCCCGCCTGATTTTGCCCCTGTGGTCTCTGGGACTTCTCAGTCTGATGCTGAGTCCTTTGCAGATTCAATTTTGTCCGGATCAGTGGCCTTATCGTGTAAAAGCGTTGAGAGGCTCGCTGACCTTTTGCTGCAAGAAGCACCTGACCTTGACGATCGGTTCTCTAGTGGGGCTTCTGTCTCGGCTGGTCTTTACCATCGGATCAAGGTTGGCCTGCGCAAGGTATGCGGGTCACACCCTGCATCGGTGCGAGTTCTGAATTCGCTCATTTCTTCAATGTCACCTGGGTTTTTCCATTCATCTTTTGTCTTGATCGACGGCATTGCTTCAGAGGCGCACTGTGATACAGCCAACTCGGACCTGCCCAATGTGGTCATTCCCATCTCTTGTTTCTCCGGTGGTGAGTTGCGGGTTGCGCACCCCTCCGGGGCTGATGTGATGATACATGATGGCGTCAAGCACCCGGCTGTCTCTCTGCCTGTGTGTCGCGGCCCGGTGATCTTCACTGCATCGTCTTGCCTTCATGAAGTCCTGCCCTTTGAAGGCCGCCGTCTGGTTCTAGTGGGTTATACACTTCGAGCTTGTGAGTCGCTTGCTGCCGATTCTTCCGCCCGCCTTTCCTCCCTTGGGTTTAGGCCTCCTTCCCCTTCGGTTGTGAATGGTGCTTTGCCCATTGCCCCTCGTGCTCTTGCACTCACTGAGGAGCAGCGGGAATTGCTCCCACGGCCAAATTCTGTCAGTGCGGTCGGTTCTGGCCACCAACTCCGGACAGGGATTTGCCCTGACTTGCCCCAATTGCCCGATTCCGACTTTATCTGCGCCTGCAATTCGGGGCGTTTCTTTCTGGATATCTGCTCCGGGGCCGGTGCTCCTGTCAGCGCGGCCATGCAAGCCTTGGGCAAGGACTGCTTCCAACCTGTTGACATCATTCATTGCCAGGATTTCGACCTTCTGGAGGATGAATTTTTCGCTCAACTCCTGGCGCTCTGCTCCAGCGGCGTGGTGGGAGCGGCCATTGCATCTCCGCCCTGCGGGGAATTCAGCCTTCTCAAACTTCGACCGGGCGGACCACCCCCGTGCCGCACACCGGAGGAGCCGCTCGGGTGTATTTCCAACGATTGGCATCAATCTATGGTGGCTCAGAACAGTGCTCTACTTCATGATCGATGTCGGGAGCTTCTCTCCAGTGTCGCGGCTCTGGGAGGCTGCATTGTTTTTGAGCAGCCGCCATCCTCCATGACTTTTTTGACAGAGACAATGCAACAGTGGATTTCCAACACACTTTCATTCGGTGCCCAAGTTGCAGCCTGTCATCACGGCATGGATGTGTCCAAGCGCTGGCTCTTCTTGTCCAACAGGCCGGACATACTCGACCTCGCGTCTGAGTGCCATCATGGATCCCGGGCGCACAAAGCTGTGTGGGGGATTCGAGCAGATGATGGAAGTTTCCTTAGCCGAATGACGGCTGCGTACCCGGAATCGCTGGCGGCCGCTTTGGCTGCGCTGCTGGGAAGGTACACTTCATCTCAGGGCAGGCTGCTTCCATGTGCAGAGTGGCGCTCTGTTCTCCCCCTGGACCCGGTTTGGCCTCAGCTGGGTCGCCGCATTGAGGATGGGGCAGGTGTCAATAGTACAGCGTGCTGGATTACTCCCCAAGCCGATGACCACCTTGCAGGCCTTCGCAAGAAGTGGACGCAGCGTCTGGTCGACAGTCGTCTCTGCCTCCGCATCTGTTCCACGTTGCGAGCTGGTACGGATTGTCCACCAATCAGCGCGGAGGAGCTTCAGCCCTTTCTCGATGACCTATGTTGTTTTTGTGAGGTCCCTGCAACAGAGGTCGAGAATTTTCTGTCGATTCAACCGGGACAGCCTTTCCGCTTGAACGTCCTGGAGAAGCTGCTGGCTGTTACTAAAGACCCTGAATCGGATCTATGCCAGCATCTCCGGAAAGGTGTGCGCATTGGTGTGGACCACGAACTGCAGCCCTCACCTCATTGGCCACTTCGCACTGCAGATCCGATTATGTCGGACCTCGTGATTTGCGAAGGTTCTTGGAAAAGTGCCTCCGACCACCCGGATCAGGTCCGGGAGCTCCTGGCCCAGGAAATCGCTGAAGGCTGGATAGTGGAGAGACCTTCGGTTCAATACCTGCATGATCACTTCCCGGCGGTGGCTATCGGCAAACTTGGACTGGTTCTGGCTGAAGGCAGGTCGCCTCGACTCACGGTCGACAGCTCGATTAGTGGTGTCACGGCCGCTTGTCAGATTCCAAATCACATGCTGCTGCCACGCATATCTGACGTTGAGGATTGCGCTCCCTCCTGCCTAGGCCGCCAACCTTGGATCACGGTTTCTTTGGATGTGCGCAAGGCTCACCGCATGGTCATGGTGGAACACTGTGACCAGGCTTTGCTGGCCTTCCCCTTTGAGGGACGCGTCTTACGTCCAGCACCCTTAATTTCGGGGCCAGAGCATCCGCTTTTTGGTGGGCCAGAGTTGGTGGAGCCCTGCTTCGTCTGTCGCACGCAGCGATCTGGCTTTCACATCTGCTTTGGGGCTATGTGGACGATTTTTTGGGAGGTTTTCGCGGCGATGTGGCTCCGATCTCTGCCTCCATTTGGATTCTCTTGCTCTTAGCACTGGGAGTACCACTTTCTTGGCCAAAGTGTGTCTGGTCGTCGGAGTGCATTTGGATTGGATGGTCCATCAATCTTGAAAGCTGGGTTTGCGAGCTCCCGTCTGCAAAAATTTCCAAAATTCTTGATCAAATCGCTGAGCTACTTTCTGCTGGGGACAAGGTCAAGTTCAAAACTTTGGAATCACTCATTGGACGCCTCTTGTGGGTTACAGGCTTGTGGACGGTGCTTCGGCCTCTGCTGTCCCCGTTATATGCAGCTCTGCAGCGCTTGCCAGCTTCCTCGGTTGGTGTCAGCCCTGAGCTGTGGGCTGCGATCAAGCGCAACATTGCGGAGGATTGTGTGCTGACCCGCTCGGTTGGGCATCCGTCCTTCCATAAAGGTGCTTGCATCACTCGTGCGGTCAATACGTTTGTGTCTTGCAAGCAGGATCTTGATCAGGTGCCATTCAGGAAGCGCCGATTGTGGGTCGAGGTTAAGGATCCTGGGCATCCGCTGCGAGTCCTCGGGGATGTCGGCAGGTCAAGCCTAATTGCGTGGCGTGCCATCTTCCAGGGAACCCCATTCTTGAAGGCGCTTCGCAGCCCGCTCCCGCTGAAGGTCATCGCGGAGGCGGATGCCTTTGCCGATGCGGAGGTGTCTGGGTTAGGAGGCTACGCCATGTGGCCCAGTGGTCGCACTGTCTGGTTTTCCATTAGAAAAGACAGTCAGGAGTGGGCTGCTCTCACTTCGTGGTTCCCTCCGCCCCTCCAGGCTCATATTTCGGCGTTGGAACTCCTGGCTCAATTACTGCTGCTTTGGTGTGTCTTCGCCACTCTGCCTTCCAATCGGGGACTCTGTCGGGCTTGCCTTCGTTCGGACAACTCCGGTGCAGAGATTGTCAAGAAGTTCCTTGCTTTTCAGGCGTGGTCTGGTGTACACGCTGAGGTCGAGCATGTACCTGGGTATCGCAATGAACTTGCAGATGCGCTCAGCAGGCTTACGCCGAATGACATTGCACCATTGTCCCTGGGTGACCGGGTGCATCCGCCTTTGCAATGGCTTCTTGAGCAGCGGCTCTTTCTTGAACCCGCTCGGGCCGCGTGGCCGCCTCCCTTCAAGACTTGGATGAGTAGTCCCTGAGTGCGATGTTTATTATCACTTCCACTTGTTTGCAGGCCTGTGCGCCAGCGGCGAAAATACATCGCGGTACGCTTCTCTGTGTTGTCTGGAGCCTTATTGCAGAAAGCTGCTCTTTTGCCATGCCGTGCACGTGTGGGAGATGTGCGACCGGATGATCTTCAGCACGCTTGCTGACGTCGATCATGCGTGCCGCCCCGGCCGTGTTGCTGGTTGCCGGCTCCTTCTTGCACTCTGATGCGGACTTTGAGCTTCGGCTTGACGGAGTCCGTCCTTAAATCTGTGATGTATGACTGCTGCCGGCCTCGCTTGCCTTCCGCAGTCTTTTGCTTACAGTATCCAGGGTCTTCTTGCATGGCACTATCATGTCGGGCCACTCGGAGGAGTCCTCTTCCCGTCTGCCCGGCGCTGCTCCAGAGTCGTCTCCATTTTCGGGGCCGGTTCTGCGGGAAGCTGATCTTGGAGCGTTGGGGGCCAGTCCCCCGCCGTGTCTCCAGTGTGATCTCCTTCGTGCGGAGGTGCTGATGCTACGTGCTGAGGTTGCGAGCCTGCGCAATTCCAGCTTGGCTGCACTCTGGGATGCGATCTATGCCTTGCAGGGCCAGCTCAACGAGGTTCGCCCACGTGGCGAGGATGACCATTTTTCATTCGTGTTCACGGCGGTCGAAGAGAACACCGCAGCTCGCCTGCTGCGCTCGCCTTTGGCGAATGTTCGCTGCCTTCGCTATCATGAACAACGTCTGGACGCTCTTGTCAATCTCAATGCTGACATCGAACGTCGACTTCGCTCGCTGGACTTGGCATTGTCTCGCGCCTCAGGTTAGCTCTGACAGCAGGTTTTGCATCCGAGTGAAAACCAGCGAATGTGCCCTGCACTTCATGACATGTTTCTCGATTGATTTCGGGTCTTTTCCCCTTTCCGGGTCGCGAAACGATTTTTACTTGGCTTTCGACCCTTTCAAACCCTTCCCTCTGCCCAGTGCGTTTCCCCTCTCCCTTTGGAGCTTGCTCTCCACGGTGGGACGGGGCTTTGAACGTTTCCTGCATTGGCTGGGGGTTTCGTCGGGTTGGTCGATCGTTGACTCGGCATTTCCTTTCGAGAAAACATGTCGTTTTTGTGCGTGCACATTTCTCTATCTTTCGGAATGGAATTATATTTCGATTCCCATTTTGGGAATATCTTGCGGATATTTTTTCTATATCTATTTGACTGGGAACTTGAACGTATACGGACTAAGAGGGCTTCAAACGATTTTCGTTTTTGAAACGATTTGGTTTGCTAGCCCTCAAAGCCCGGAAGGCAAGTTTTTGATTTTCAACACGTGCCTTTTTCCTTTGCGCATGCTTGGACGTGGCAGTGTTGAATTTCGCTTTCGTTTGCCTTTTTGGTTCAAGTTCCGTTCTTGGTCAAATTTTTCACCCACCACCATCCCCTTGCACCTGCCTTGGGGGTAGTTGCGGTACGGCTTTCGACCCTTTCAAACCCTTCCCTCTGCCCAGTGCGTTTCCCCTCTCCCTTTGGAGCTTGCTCTCCACGGTGGGACGGGGCTTTGAACGTTTCCTGCATTGGCTGGGGGTTTCGTCGGGTTGGTCGATCGTTGACTCGGCATCTCCTTTCGAGAAAACATGTCGTTTTTGTGCGTGCACATTTCTCTATCTTTCGGAATGGAATTATATTTCGATTCCCATTTTGGGAATATCTTGCGGATATTTTTTCTATATCTATTTGACTGGGAACTTGAACGTATACGGACTAAGAGGGCTTCAAACTCTTCCCGCACCGCGTCACCGAGGAGTCGCTCAAGCGGCTGGGCACCGTGGACTCCCTGCCGCAACGCCTCCTCGAGGCAGTCCGCACCGTCACAGCACCCTCCCTGCCACCCTGTGTTGCAGCACTGCGCTCCTGGATCATTCAGGAAGTCAGGCTTAGATTTAGATGCTATGAAGAGGATAAGGCGGTCAACCTACCCTTGCCTGCACCGGTGCAAACGTCTCTCGGTGAGCTGTCGCTCGAGCGGGTTGTGGATTTTCTGCACTTTCATGTTTACAGCCAGGGCGCTGCTCTCGAGGATACTGGGCAGGAGAACCGGCGGATGTCGCACCAGGACACCACCCGACGCTTCACCCAGGCACTACCGGTTGTGCTGAAGGTGGAGGACTGTCTCAGCTTTGGCACATACGTGCTTGGCTTGTCGTGTCCCAATGGCTTTACACCATCGGAGAACACTGGCTGGTTCTCGCATCGCCAAAGCGGTAACCGGCCGCCCTCCGAGGGTTGTCTTCTGCGGTTAGAGTTTCGCCGAGGGCAACTCCTGGCGGTCTTTGTAGAACTGGTAGTCCCTGACCGGCTCCGTGGAAAAACCCGCGAGCAACGCAAGGTCGAGCGGCGCCAAAACCGCCTTAACCCCACGGCTGCCCTCCTGCTCATCCGCCAGCTTCTTTTCTTGGGGCCCCTCCACAGCCTGATCACGTTTGCAGCTGGGATCTTTCCCTTTGCAGTCTGTCGTGCATTGAAGTAGGGGGGGCTCTAGATGTATTTCTGCAAGTGCTCAAAATGCCTGAGGCGCGTGTTCCCCTGGCCATTGGCATGCCCATCCGACCATGCACCCAGCCTGCGCCGAGGCCTCGGTGCCATTTCGCTTCTGAGGTGCACCTTGTGTTGTCGTTCCTCCAAGCGGTGGAGTCGGCTGCCCGCGCCCCTCACTTTCCAGCTGCCCCAAATTTCAAGCCGGCCGAGTTTGTAGCGCTCAAGAAGCGCATCCTTGCCCTTGCTAAACCGGGTTTCACCCTGTAGATCTGTCCGGAGCTAGCCGACGGGCGGGGGGGGGGGGTTGTTGTCTGAGGACTTGGATCTTAGGCGGATCCCGTGTTCTTGCTTGAAAGAAAATAATTTCCTCGGTCAGATTTTGTTTTCTCCTTTTGGCATGAATTTCTTTTGAGTGATTTCGAACCATCTTATTTCAGATCAGTCTTGCCGTATCGCGAAGTTGAAGCATTGAACAGGTAGCCACGTCAGGCTCAGGCCGTGGCCCGATAAAATTTTGTTTAGGAAGGGAGCAAAAGTCTCCCTCTCGGGACGTGCTATGGATCTCGAGTGGCCTCCCCTCCAAGGGGAGTTGCTGACGAAGCTGAAGTCATGCTTTGCAAGCCCCCGGCAGCTGCATTATGATTTTGATGATAGCGAAGGTGCACGGAAATTGGTAGAGGTGCTGGTGCCAGGATTGGGGGCAGGCAATGTTCAGCTTGCAGTGGATCAGTTGGTCAAATGGCATAAGGAGGGCGCGAGCTCAGTGTTGCGTGCCAAGAGAATTGCAAGAGCAGGTTTGTCGGAGAGCTTGGTGGGGCAGCATACCGTCCCTGCATCCACGATTTCAGAGGCATACGATAAACTTGCACATAGCAATCCTCTCTCGCTTTTGCCTGCGATCGAAAGGGCCAGAAAGGCAAGGGAGAACAGCGTGGATCCATCAAAGAGGGCGGCTGAGGAAAGGGCTGCTAAAGCCAAGTATGCCACTCTCTTGTACAGCTTCTTGGTTGAGGCGAGGGCACCAATAGTGGATATCTTGAAGGAAGTCACCGATTCTGAAGAGGCATGTGTGCGCATCTTTGGAACACGAAGGTCAAAGACTTTGAGGAATCGCTTTCACTCGTGGGGCAAGTTCGCGAGATGGCTGGAGACTTCGAAGGGCCGCGTCTGGCCTGCCGGGCTGCAGGATCTCTTGGATTATGCTACTGAAGCTGTGAAGGAGGGCGCTGGTAAGACGACCATAGATTCTTTTTCAGCGGCACTTTCTGTACTGGAACAGGTCGGACGTTTCGGGGAAGGTGATATGCTGTCAAGAGATCCAACGTGGATTTCGTACAGTAAGAATGTTACTGCAGAGCTGGTGGAGAAGGGGCCGATGTTGCACCAGGCGGCCCAGCCTACAGTAGCGATGGCGCTTTCACTCGAGCTTTACGTGTTTGACGAAGATAGAGCAAGATATGCAAGGGCATTGGCTTTTGTTGCACTTCTGATGCTATGGGGGAGTATGAGGTCCGATGACGTTCAGTGCATGAGGCCAGAGAGCATGCGACTCACTATAGAAGGACTGTCTTGCAAACTTTGGAAGACAAAGACGACGGGCCCAGATCGAAGGATCAACATGGTGCAGGTCTTCATATCCCGCAAGGCCAGTCTCTCTGGCTTGGATTGGCTGGCAAAGGGGCATGAGATTTGGTCAGAGATCAAAGACAAAAGGGATTTCTTGGTTTTGCAAGCTTCAGAGGATTGGGAAACCTGCGGCAACAAAGGGGTCGATGCCCCTGCAGTGTCACTCTATGTGCGAAAGATTTACAAGGAGCTTTGTGTTCCGCGCTGGGTCGAGGGCCGCTGGATACAGAACAAGGAGCGTCTGTTACTTCCGGGGGATTGTGCGCTGCATTTCTCTGGACATTCAGCGAGGAACTTTCTTACTTCGATCGCTGCAGCCATCAGGGTTCCTAAGGACGACAGGGACTTTCTTGGACGCTGGAAGGTCGGTGGAGGTGGCTCTGCTGACTACACAAGAACAGCTCGGCAAATAGTGCATCGCATCCAGGAGCAGGTTGCAGAGACTGTCTTGCTTGGGAGAGAGCGGGGCTACGTGGAGGCTGATGCTTTGGATGCATTGCAAAGTTTCGCAGAAGAGCGAGGCGAGATTGGTGCCGTGGTCAGGGCAAGGCATGAGCTCGTTAGAGCAAACAAAGTTGGGGGAAACCCCCGACTTGGCGGGCGCTACCCGCCCCTCTACATGCAGAGCATCCCCGGACCTCATGTGATCACTGAGGAGGCAGCGGAGGACCAGCCGGAAACCGCCGCTGCACCGAAAGGGGAGGCTAAGTACTTTATCAGTGTAAGTAAGAAGACAGGATTCCGCAGACTGCATGTGAATCACGCGTGCTATGTAAAGCCCTTCAAGTGTCAGGATGTCGTATACCTTGATCAGGTTGCTGCCACGGATTTCGATGCAATTTGTAAGGATTGCAAGCTCAGAATCAGGTCGATGGCCGATGACAACAAGGCCGAAGACAGTAGCTCAGGGGAGGCAACCACTTCCTCGAGCGATGAAGGACTCCTTTAAGGCTTGCTGTTGACCTTGATCGCAGGCTTGCAACGGTTTCGTGGCGTAGATCCCACTTGACTTGAGCCGGTTTTGGAACATGCTCAAAAGAGGAGTTCATGCCAGTTTGAATCGACCGTCTTTGAAGTTCTTGTCGCTGACAGACGCACTGCTTCATGTACCGAATTGAGCGCTCAGGCTGTTGTGGGTTGCGCGCAACGACATTTACTGATCTCTGCAGTGCATCAGGGTTCAGACCTTGGGAAGCTGAAGCAAAGGCCTGAGGGCGCTCAGCGGGGAAGCCAGACCGTAGGCTGCAGAGCAAAGGCCTCGAGGGAGGCGCTGAAGATCCGCATCAGGGATGGCAGTCACAGAGGCAGAGATGCGTGAGAGAGTCAACAGTGTCGATGCCGATCTGCAATATGTATTGCAGGAGGCCGGGGCATCACTCGCCACACAGTATGCAGTTTGCAACGTGCACAGCACACTTCGCAGATTCCAGGCTATCGCTGATGATCGTGCAGGTTCGCGCACGGCTGCGAACACAGACTTTGGAGTGCCAAGAGACACGCCTGCAGGGCGTCAGCAAACGGCTGCTATAGTGGCAGCGTGGGAACTTGCAAAAGAGATTAGCTCCAAAGAAATTGAACTCCGGGCGGAGGCCCGTGCACTCAATCAGCCCAGGATCTTGCAGACCCAGGAAAGGCAGGCCATGCTGCGCGCGGTTTCGGCCGCCTATGGCAAGCTCAACGAGGCCGAAACACCTAGTGCAGAGTACTTGGCTTTGAAAGCAGAGGAGACCGAGCAGAATGAGCCGACTGCGGCACAGCTTGATACTATCACTTCGAAGCGAGATTCTCAAACAGCCACCATCCAGTCTAGTGTTGATCCTGCTGGACATTTGCGCATCACGAAAACCAAGCAGAAAGTCGAGATGCCTCAAAACTCTGAAGCTTACCGGAGAGTCTTGAAGATTGAGGGTTACTCTTGGTTGGCAATGCAGTCCAGGTATAAATCTAAGACTTGGCTTCAGGGCTTGACGATGGCAGATTTCACCAAGTTCGTCGACTACATTCTCGGCGAGCGGGTCGCGGGCCTCAGATTGGAGCAGGCCACGGGCTACGACAGTAGCCACAATGCACTCTTCCGACCCCCATGGGGGATCGTGCTTCGCTATGAGTACAAGTTGAGGAAAGAAGCTTTCAGGCTAGTGAATGATGAAGGTCAGACGCTTCAAGATGCTTTGGCAGCCGTGACTAAGGATACCGAGCTTAAAGAAGTTCATTTTGTCACTCCCCTAACCTTGACCGCTTTCCCCATGCCATCAAAGTGGACACGCAGGGGGGAGAAAGGTGACAAAGGTGGCAAAGGCAAGGATCCTAGGACAGGGAAAGGCAAGCAAGGGAAAGGCAAAGGCGAAGAGAAAGGTGCATTCAGAGGCCTACAGCTCGTCTGGAGGACACCGGATGGCAAAGACATCTGTTTCGCATACAACAATCAGGGTTGCCAGGGCAACTGTGGGCGCGCACACGTGTGCAGGGTCAAGGGCTGCTATAAAGAACATCCGGCCATCCGCCACCAGGAGCTTTCGCAAGGCAACAACAAAGCCGAGTGACGGTCCCCAGCCGCTGGCCTCAAAATCATGTGCTTCGGTCTGCCCTCCGTGCAGGCATACCTTGCTTTGCAGCCTGGGGTCAGCGAGTGCAGGGGATACGAGTTTCACAATCCTGACTTGATGACTGATCGGTTTTGGGATTCGATTCTGCAGTGCTTGTGCCAGGGAGATTGGATTTTCTTGGCAAGCCCGCCACTTGAAACGATGTCGCGGGCCAGGCATAAACGGCCAGGGCCGGCCCCACTCAGGTCGGAATCCTGGCCCACAGGTTTTCCATGGTTGTCAGACGACAATAGAATTAAAGTTGAGAAGGCAAATTCCTTGTTCCAGCGATGTGTAGAAGCTGCATCCGCCTGTGCATCCGCAGGAGGCTGCTTTGTGCTTGAGAGCCCTGAGGATTTGGGTGCCACCAAGGACGGTGAGCGGCCAGCGTCATTTTGGCAGTTGCCTCAGGTGCGCGACTTGCAAGTCCAGCATAATGCCACAACTTGGGCATACTTCCGTTGTGCGTTCGGTGCACCCACTGCTAAGCCCAGCCGCTTCCTGTGTAATTCCGAGAAACTAAAACATCAGCTGCCACCAAACAGCGTTTGGCCCACATTCGATGCGGAAGGCTGCTACACGGGCCCGCTTCCACCTCGCTGCCCTCACAGCCATCATCCGAAGCCTTTGGTAGGTCGCCAAGGTCGTAATTGGAATACGGCCTCCTCTGTCGAGTGGCCGACAGCTCTGTGTGATTACCTCTTGCATTCCATCCTTCCTTCGGTGCTGCGCACAGGGGGGGACGCAGGAAGGAATGCTGGCCCACCAGAGGGTCCCTCCGTTTCGGTTTCCCCGGCTGCTAGTGGTTTAGGCCCTCAGGCAGATAGTGGTTTAGGCCCCGATTCTTCGGAAGCACATGCCCACAACGCCGAGGCTTTAGCTTGTGAGATCCTTTCGAAAGGCGAGGCGCCCCGCGCCGAGGACATCATTCGCTTGTACGAAGCTTTGCCGAAGGAGGTGTCAGCCCGTGACCCTGAGGGCCGCATCCCGAGCTCCTTCTCCACGGGTGCCTACAACAAGGGAGGCTTGACAGGCCTGAGGAAGGCATGCCACGATTTCCCGCTGGCCACCAAGTGCTTGGTCCGTTTTGTTCGAAGCATGCGTCCTTTCCATCCTTTCAGCACCATCAGCATTTACGACAATGTGTGCACTGCCCTCCATAAGGACAGCCGCAATGCTTGCTGCGAGAACTTGATAATCCCTCTTACCCAGTTTTCTGGGGGCGAGTTGTGGATGCAACAAGACCAGGGTGCTACACCTCAGATCTTTGGGGGCTCTGAAGTGTTTGGGACGGCAGTGCCGATTCCCCCAGAAGGCTTGTGCTTCGATGCTCGTGGCATCTTGCATTGCACTATGCCTTGGAAGGGCCGCCGACTGATTGCCGTCGCATTCACGGTGTCGAAGACTGAGGAGCTGAAGAAATCGGATGCGCAGCTTCTTGAGGACCTTGGAATCAATTGCCCTTCCGCAAGCCAGTTGACAGGGAGGACCTTGGATGCCGGGGAGCTGTCATCGACGGAGAGCTCTGAGTCGGAACACCCGTCTGGTGGCAAGGACCAGCAAGCAGACGATGTCTTCAGACCAGAGCTTTGTGGCAACTTCGGAAACCCCTTGATGCTGGAGTGGGACGGGAGAGAGTCGCCTATCACTGACGGCTATGGCCTTTGTTCTCCAACGCGTTGGCATCCTGCCTCCCGTGGAGCATCGCTACCAGAGAAATCAAAGGACCTGTCGAGACGCTTGAATGGCTTGGTGCAGCAATTTGTCGCAGAGCAGGTGCCAGATTGCCAGTTGCTGGCACTCAAGTTGGCCACCGGACAGATTCTGGAATCGCCTTTCGAGGAGGGTGCAATGCGACGCCTTCGCGAGGACTGGGCTGCACTTGTATGTGAGACGGATGGAGCCAAACACGAAGGTTTGCTGGAAGTTCCTGATCCTCAGCCTTTCTACCTTCGGTTGCTCTCGCACACATCGCGCTTGCTGGAAGATCCAGACTGGAAAATCTTGACAGAGGGCGAGGAGTGCTTTGAAAAAGGTGTCCCATTGGGCTACGACGAGACCATACCTAGGGTCCCGCAGGTTTTCGATCGGAAGGTCAAATGGAGAAAGCTTGATGAGAGCACCTTCGAGGCTGTCAAAGAAAATTAGCAGAGCGCGAAGTTCACCGTTCAGGAGATGGAGCTGAAGTTCAGGGAGGAGGAGAAGCTTGGGCGGATGTACCCTACCACTTACTCCGCTTTGGCAGCCGAGCATGGAGCGGACAGGGTTCGTATAGCGGCGATGGGGGCGGTCGCCAAGCCAGACGGCAGCGTCCGTCCCCTACATGATGGCACCCACGGGGTGAGGATCAACAATGGCATTCGCTTGCTGAACCAAACGGCCACGCCGGGCCCTGCGGAAGTGGCACACGCAGTGAGCTCTGCTAAACGATCGCGCGAGGCAGCCTTCGGAATCTCAGCTGACGTGAGTGCAGCGCACCGGCTTGTCAAACACAGGCGTCGGGATCACCCCTTGATGGCATGTAAAGCAGATTCTTCAAGCACCGTCGTTTGGGTCAATGTTGTAGGAACATTCGGACTGAGCGTCGCTTCATTTTGGTGGAGCAGATTGTTCGGGCTCGTGGGCAGAACAGTCGCCCGAGCAATGCTTCAGGAATGGTTCTATCAACTTTGCTTCGTGGACGACATCCACGGTGTGTTCACTGGAGCACATAAGTTCCGAAATCTGGTGATGTGGTTCGTCTTGTACCTTGCCTTAGGGACCCCTTTCTCCTTTAAGAAGTTTCGGGGAGGTTTTAAGGTTCCTTTCGTAGGCTTCGAGCTCGACTACCGATCATGGCAAGTTGGCATGTCGGACTCTCGAGGAGCTTGGATCGTTTCGTGGATCAAGGATGCCAGGACCAAACGCTTCGTGGTTCAGGTCCGACTCTTCAGGGAGTTCCTTGGCCGGTTGGGGTTTGTTTCTAGGATAGTGGTTTGGATTAAGCCTCACCTTGCTCCACTGTATGCGTGGGCATCAGCGGTGTCCCGGAGCACCGTCGCCAAGTTGCCCGAGACTGTCATCTTGACACTCCAGTACTTGGAGAAGACGCTTGATGAGTACACTTTTAAGGTTAACCCATGCCGCAAACCCAAACACCAGGTCGCGGGCTTCAGGACAGATGCAAAGTGTGCCGACGGATTCGTCGTGTTGGCCGGTTGGGAGCTAAGTGATGACACCAAAAGTTCAAAATGGTTTTCGCTGCGCTTGACACCGAGTGACGCACCATACTTGTTTGATCAGGAGGGGAAATCACAATGGGCATCAGGCTCAGCAGAACTGCTGGCAACATTGGCGGCCCTTCACGTCTTCGGATACTTGACCGCCTCTGTGGACAGAAAGGAACTGGACGTCGAGTGCGCGGCGGACACAGACAATCAGGGCAACTCGAGATTGCTCAAGAAGGGGTCCTCAACCAAGTGGCCCCTGATGTTGATCAACATGCAGTTGTCTGATTTGCTTCTTCGCTCTTCCTTGAAGCTCCTCCTACGGTGGAGGCCACGCGATGAGAATCAGTACGCAGACCAGCTTACGAATGAGATTTTCTCTAACTTCTCGGACGAACATCGCATTGCATGCACATACTCGGATTTGCCTCTTGCGCTCCTGCATCAGTTGTGGGAGACAAAAGAAAGCTTCGACTCAGCACGAAGGGCTCAGGCCGTGCTTCAGCAGGATGCCTCGGGGCATCGTCCTCAGAAGAGGAAGGCAGAGAAAACACCTTGGTAGTGCGTCCCTGAAGGGGAAAGGGGGTGGGATGCATCAACATGCATCCGCCCTACCAAGGGCACCGCGAGACTACCAACCGCTGCGAATAAAATGAGTGTCGTCCGAGTGCTCTTGATTGCTCGACGTATTTCCTTTCGCATGTCACATATTTATTCCAGTTGGATTCATTTGGAAGATACGATATCTGATTCTCATTTATAGAAAGACGTTTGTTTTAGTTTGCGAGGCTATTTTTGAAAGAACGGATAACCCCAACCTCTAACCACGAAGCTAAGCGAAGGACAGGCTAAACCGGGTTTCACCCTGTAGATCTGTCCGGAGCTAGCCGACGGGCGGGGGGGGGGGTTGTTGTCTGAGGACTTGGATCTTAGGCGGATCCCGTGCTCTTGCTTGAAAGAAAATAATTTCCTCGGTCAGATTTTGTTTTCTCCTTTTGGCATGAATTTCTTTTGAGTGATTTCGAACCATCTTATTTCAGATCAGTCTTGCCGTATCGCGAAGTTGAAGCGTTGAACAGGTAGCCACGTCAGGCTCAGGCCGTGGCCCGATAAAATTTTGTTTAGCCCACCCAACCCACCCTGGAATGCCAGAGCATTTCCGAGAATAGACCGTTCCATGCCGCCGGGGGGTGGGATGCATCAACATGCATCCGCCCTACCAAGGGCACCGCGAGACTACCAACCGCTGCGAATAAAATGAGTGTCGTCCGAGTGCTCTTGATTGCTCGACGTATTTCCTTTCGCATGTCACATATTTATTCCAGTTGGATTCATTTGGAAGATACGATATCTGATTCTCATTTATAGAAAGACGTTTGTTTTAGTTTGCGAGGCTATTTTTGAAAGAACGGATAACCCCAACCTCTAACCACGAAGCTAAGCGAAGGACAGCATCCAGTGGCTAAACGCAGCAATCCTCGGGATCCTTTCTGCAAGCACTGGCGCTTGCCTGCGACATTGATCCCAGCGGAGTTGCACACCTTGGCCGCCCTAATGGGACAAACATTTTGCCGCCACATCGACGAGTTACTCAACAGTCCGGATGGACTCCTGTGTGGACACATATCGGCCATCCTGGCCGCCCGGGCACAAGGACGCAGCTCGCTTAGCATCTTGGGGTGCGCGGGATCTTCCAAAACTTTCTCCCTGTGGTGCGCCTTGGTCTACATGGACGCTGTGTTGGAGCAAACTGTGTTTTGGACAGCACAGCAGCATTCAGCGCTCATCGCGGTCGTGCGTATCGCCTCCAACCTCTTAGCCGATGCCCCAGAATGGCTGCGCCCGCTCGTTGTTGTGCGGAGGGTCTCTGGCGATGCGGAAATGATCGACCCGTCCTTTGACCATGTGCCCTTCACTGAGGCTGCTGAGCACCAGGCGGCAGGGCTTGGGGACATTGCCACGGCTCAGCCGGGAGTAACGGGGCGCAGTGCGCGTCTTGCCTCCCCTTCAGTCAGTAGTGCTCACATGCTGCTGCTCACGCAGGGGTCGGCCGCACTGCAGCTGCGATATGCCTCCTACAGTGAGGTTAAGACTTTCCTCAACAACGCGCATGTCATCGTGATTGATGAGGGGCAACAGGAGGGACAGCCTGCATCGGCTGCCATCCTTGCTAATGCAGCAGGCCAGCTTGTCATCCGCACGGGCGACCCACGACAACCTGCTGGAGGCGGCAAAGGTGAGGTTCAACTGCGCACGTTGGCTCGACTCATCGCCAAGCCCGTTGGCATCCGTGGAGTCGCCCAGCTGGCCCCGCAGCCAGTGTCTCCGGGGCGACTCGCCGCGGCACTTCGAGGCTTGGTGCAGTCTACCCCGCTGGGACCACTGCACACAGTCAGGTGGACTAGCTAGCCTGGGACATCGCCACAATGGCCATCAGGGCGCTGAGCCGCCGCCGGGCACCAGTCTCGCCGTCTGCCGGGAGTTGTCGGAATGCCTCTTTGGACTTGAGGACGAAGTTGAGGTAAGTCTTGACTTGGATCTTCGGGAGCTCCGTGGATGTCGGGTAACCCGACAAGGGCTGAAATACTTCATCCCTTATTCCGGCATCACCAAAATAGGCGATCGACTGTGTCCACACCCCGGCCGCCTCACGCCAGCGGCTATTGCGGTGGATTTCCTCCACCAGTCAGCGTCCCATAGTGAAGCGATCCTGTGTTACCTCAACCGTCTGTCTGCCGTCGGAGCAATACTTGCACCGGCCAATACAGCTCTGCAGGCTGAGGGCCTAGCCCCTATTAATGGGGTTTGCTTGAACTTGGCCCTGGTTGCCTCCACCAGGCTGCTGGCCGATCTTTATCTGCTTATTACTGCCGTCCGGTACCCACAATCCATTGTCATGCACAAGGCCTCTGACGTCTCTCCGTGCCCGGTTAGCATCGGCGAACTGGCAGCGGATACCGCTGCACGGCGACTTCAGCGAGTTGCGGCGGATGGCTCCCATCAGCCGGGAGTGTACTTTATCCGACTACCGAAGCAGACATCCTCGGCCATGCACCAGGGCGGCCTCGTGGAATTGCTCTGTGTCCTTCTGGTCCTCGCTTACAATGTCTGCGGGCATCGTTTTGCTGTCCAGGCCGGAAGGAAAATCACGGTCGTCACACCAACCACTACGGTTTTTGACTCCCTCAAGCATGGTCTTGGCCTCAGCAATGCGCGCCCCGCCAACGCCGACACAGGTAACGCGCACAGGGTCGTGGCTGAGGGCACCTCCTTTGCGGATTTCATTTCGGAATGGCTGCCAGAGCTCCCTCCTCCGGGGCAACTAACCACCCAGGAGCAGGCCGCATCCCTCTTTACCTTCTTTTATGACCATCGCAACGAACTTTGCGCCTTCGTTGACCTCTTCACCGCCACAGTGTGTGCTGGCACCACCGGGGCGGTCGACATCTGTATTGTCGACAGGGCGGGGCGCTTTACCATGTCGGGCGAAGACGCCCGCCAACGGCTCACGGCAGGCAGTACACGGCCCACGGGCCCATTGATCATCGCCTCCCCCTCCCATTGGTGGGGCATTGTCGCTGCCTTGGAGCTCCATGCCGTCCTCCATCACACCCACGTCAGATGGGAAGATCTGTACCGAACTTATGGGCTCGCCAGGCTTGGGCTATCAAGCCCCCCGCGCGCGGATAGGGAGACCGCCCAGGAGTTCTATGAACGGTGGTCCGTGAACCGTGTTCCTCCGCTTTGCGATGCTACAGCCGTTGCTGCACACAGTGGCATGGATGGTTACCCGGTCCAGCTCCTCCTCCGGGGCGTGGATTTTGAGCACAGTGGACCGAGTGGCCAATCCATCACGGCACGTCCGTTTTATCCGGTAATCGACACCGATCGCCCAGTCTTCGGACTGCTGGAGTTTACTACACCGCCGAGGTTTGGTCTCCATCGCCTTCGTGAGCACAAGGGCGAGGGTGTGCCTCCCCCCAAAAGGCTATACAGTGCACTCCGCTCCACTCACCACAGGTCTCTCATCGGGACACACATGACTTTCGCGATGCCAGCGACCGTGTGCCGGGGCCAAGCGAGCACATCGGAGTCGATGGTCACCGCCGTTCGGGGGGCGTTTTACCTTTATGCCATTGCCTCCGATACGATCAATACGACTTGGGAGGTTGCAGCGCTTCGTGTCGTCGCAGGTACACCATTCTTGCCCTGAAACGGTCTTGCTGCCGCCGGTTGCTACTACGGGCCTGCCACGCGCCCTCTATGACCCGGCGGGAAAGGTCCGCCCTGACCCAGACACAGGAGTGCCTGCCAAAGAGGATCCGGCACTGACTGCGGAGCTGCGCAGTCAAAGCTGTGCTGTCTCCCTACCCGTTGCACCTAGCGCTACATGGAGCCAACGTGTGGCGGCCCTATTGGACGCAGTGGAGACCCCGCCTTGTCGTCTTGTGCCGGGAGTTTCTTCAATTGCCAGCCGTGTGTACCGGCAGAAGACGAGGACGAATTCGATGAGCAGCATGACACCCTTCGGCGCTACCAAGCTCGGGGCCGACTACAGCAGCCTGTCGATGGAATAGAATGTGCCGGGGCACTGCAACAATTGCTGCCCAACCCCACCGACTGCCTGACCCTGCTTTCTCTCCCCTTGTCTCTGCCCGCTTGTGAAGTCAAACTCAGCCCTCAGAATTTTGGGGTGAAGGTGGTGGATTTCGCCGACCGGGCCCTCATGTTGCGACGTTGCACTGATAGTGAAGCCTTTCGCGTCTGCTTGACGCCCCTGCTTGCCGTGTCTGTCGCATTGGCTCAGTTTTGTGACCCTGTCCTGCGCCTGCCTGAAGGACAGGTTTTCGACCTTTCCTGGTATGAACTTGCCCGCCCTGAGATTTGGTGGTGGCTGCTCCTTGATGAGCTTGCTGGACTCAAGGGATCGCTTCGCCGTGCTCTGGCGGGACGGAAGTCCCCAGTCCGGGACGGCAGCTTAGTGCAAATGTCCTTGGCTCCACCGCCAAGCCAGACCCATTGCCGACAAATAGCCGGCGGGGCGCTGGTTCCAGCCAGCGGCGCACTACTAGGGTGTTGAGGCGACGCAGGGAACCCCACTGCTGCACTGCGGTGTGTTGCTGCCAGTACAGCTGCTGTTCTTTCTCACCCGAGCGCTAGCTGACGACCCTACGGCCGCTCCACTTCTGCAGCTCACCAACGTTACCCCAACCCGTGACGGCCAGCACATTGAGGTGCGAATCACGTGCAAGGTTCCGGCTGCCTTGGTGGGCCGCCCCCAGATTGCCATTGCTGACCGCTTGATGGCGGGCTTCGAGGATGGACTCCTTCCGGCCAGACGCGGCGAGTTTGACCCACGCATGTTCACGTATCCGGGCTCCTATCGCGGCACCTTTCGACTGCTTTTCCCACTTGCGGACATCTCACTGGGGTTACAAGCTCAACCGTCTCTATCGATTCAGGCTGCGGGCCTACTTCATAGCGCCCTGTGGCGACTTCGTGCTGCGGCAACCTCCGAAGGCTGGGATCTCCGAGCGGTCGTGGCCTACTGGATACGCGGGCCACAAAAGAAGAAGTTTTACTTTCCGACCCGCTTATGGCGCTTTGCGCATTTCGACGCTGTTGAGGCCAAAGCGATGGTCCTCCTTCAGCGGTTAGTCGCCCAAGAGGAGAACCAGGCGCAGTCACTGCCAAATGGCGAACGCCCCTGGTTCAGGTTGGGGCACCCTAGGGCGCAGGACCGTTGGAAGGCTGCAGCGGAGGAGTTTCGCAGGGAAGGGGGCCTGGGGCCCGGCCTCCAACTTCCCTGCATTTCGACCGAGTTAATGCCACATCTCCATTGCGAAGACCATGACAACCATCAGTATTCATTTACACGACTGATGGAAATCTACAAGGAGAGGAACTATCAGTTGCTCTATCTCCTGAAGGAGAGTCAATTTCCTGCGAGCGGTCGTGACATGCAACGACTGCTCGACAGCTGGCCGCACGATGCAGCGGCTGGCTCCTCCAGGTGACCTCCGCCTTTTGACGACCGTGGGACTAACGACGTACGTCGTTGTGTCGATACCCTTCCCAGCTGTACGCAAGGGCTACATGACCCGGGCCGAGCCCGAGCTCAACTGGGCGGCTGGCGGGACCTCGCCGCCTTGTCGAATAGACGCCGATAGTGCAGGCTCGGCGGCCAGAACCCCTGGCAATGGTCTGGTATAGCTAAGTGGTGACGGACCTCGTGAGGCACGTCGCTTCACCTCTAGAGGAGTCTCCAGGTGATGCCGCGGCAACCGACGACATACGTCGTTGAGGTTCATTCATTATCTTTGCTGCTCTTGTTCTGGCACGACGACCGCCGGAGTCTTGTTTGGGTCGGTGTGCACTTTCGCGATGGCTGCTTTTGGCCGCTGCTTGCCCTTGCAGTGGGGGATGGAGGGGGGGGCCTTGGCTGCGCTTTTCTGTGGTTGTGGCGCACCACAGTTGTCCCTGAACACAGCCGGTGCAGCTTGATTGCCAATTCAGTTGACTTTGCAATTACGTCGTCTGGTGGTGACGGACCCCCAAAGGTTGGTCGGGTCTTCTCTGACCGACAAAGCTTTCTTGTGGGAGCCGCTGAAACCTACGACATACGTCGTTGAGGTTCTTCTCCCTCCATGTTACTCCTGAGTGGGAGCTACAACCACTGCGTGGGAACCTGGGCCCGGGGTGCACGCTCTACTTGGGCGACCCATTCTTGGGACTTTAAGGCGTTCCTTATAGCTTGCGCTGCACTGGGTTTCGACGCACAACAAGTTATCCCCACGGTCTACATCCTGCCCGGCCACGTGCTGTGGCAGCGATTGGTGGCCGTCGGTCATTGCATCCAAGACGCCACTGTTTTGCACACCGAGGATCGTTCGGTTTCGTTCTTCGGTGTGCGTTCGCATCTGGCCGGCTTTGAGTTGCACGACTCTGGCCACCGCATCAGGTCTGGAAGCCGCTCACCGCAGGGAGCATTGGACTTTTGGATTTTGGTGTGCACGATCGTGACGGAACAAAACACAGGGGCTGTCCGTTGTCTGGCGAGACTAGAACGGCTGCCGGAGCTTGGTCTTGGCTCCACCTGTTGTTTTGGGCGGCACAGAGCGACGGCTCTTTGTTGCTCCGGACCGGTCGCTGAGGCTCCGTAGTTAGCGCTGAACGGCCAACACAGGTAAAGCCCGTGCGCCGCAGCCCATTCGTAGAGCTTCTTTTCTGTTTCACCGCTTTGTTGTAGTTTTGATAGGTCGTCTGCTTGTTTGTAGGGACCGAGTGCTACAGCCGTAATCGACGAGGCCCAATCAAGCCAAAAAGGCTAAAGCCTGTCGAGCCCAAAGCAGCGGAATCAACATGGAATTCAGGATCAGAACGCCTGGGCAAGACACCCGAAACCGCAATAGCATCAATCCGAGGCCTAGCAAATGGGAAAGCGCAGAATACGAACCCAATCAAAATAGGGGAAAAATACAACTCCCCACTCTCTGCAAAAGGGACTGAATCTACAATTCCGAATAGGGGGATGGCGCACATCTGACGCACGCGCCTATAGGAGAGACCAGCAACAAAAGAAGAAAGAAAAGTCCACCCTGATACGAAAGCACTCATGGGCTAGTCGCGCGGCGAAAGAAGCTGTGCAGCCCAACGCACAGGCGCTTGGCTGCGCCCTGTTCCTTTGCCGCCGTGCGCTTGAGGTGCGTTCGCCGGGCGGCGTGCTCGGGAGCGGGCAAGTGGCGAGCTCTACGGCAACTTACCGTGGGCCGCCCCGGTGTACGGGCCGTGGGGCGGCGAGGGTGGAAGTCTAGGGCGAGATGCGCAACAAGCTCCTGGTGAGGCTTGGCGAGATCAGCGACGCGCTCCTCCGGGTTGGGCAGATGCCGCATGACGCTGCCAGTCGCCTCGCCGAGGAGTTGGCTGAGTTCGGCTGCGACGGCCTGCTGCAGTACCGGTTCACAAATCGCACAGTCAGCGGTGCGGACGTACACGCCGTCATGGAGCCAAACAACACCGAGCGCAACGTCAGGCAGTAAGGCACTGAGCAAGGCCCGAGCCAAGCGGCCCTCGACTGCTTCGAGCACGAAGTAAACACAGTTGCGCGAGGTGGATCGCTGATCTCGCTGATACCATTGCAGCCGATGCATGTTGGCGGCAAGGTAATCCTTTTGCCTCGTCAATGGCGTACAATACATGCTTTGCCGCTGCAGAGGCGGAGAGGCCTCCCTATGCAACTGCCCTATGGCCTTGGCTGCCGAACTATTGATAGTGTGATTAAGCAGTCGCTTGGGCGACAGAGTTGCCCAAGCATGGCCTTGAGACGGACAGCCACGAGTCAAGATGCACCGGCGGAAGCAAATCGGCTTGTCCCAGGGATGGTCAAGGCAATGCTTCATAATGTGCGCCAGCGAGGTCGATTTCAATGGCCTGCGGGCCTAGCGCTACAAGGCGGTGTGAAATGGCTCGGCCTACATGAGGGAAGTGCAGAGGCTCTGGCTCGGGCAGAGTGACTACCTCCCTGCTCTCTCGCAACTGCTGCAACGTAGTGGAAAGCTGTATCCCCGTCCAATGGCGCGCACAGGGTAGCAGCCAATACCGCAGCGGACAACCCGACCGTAGGCGGGGCAACCGAGGGAGGGGCATCAAAAATGCTGACGTTACGTGGGACTTGTTCCCACTCAACACGAATGTGGGACTGGCCAGGGCATCCCATGCGCTTTGGAAGCGTTTCACCAGGTTGACCCGACGGAGCTGCTAAGTAGGCTACAATGGCAAGATTGTCCCCCTGTATGTGGACAACTCGAATCGAGACTCCTCGCCCTCGGAGGGTGATTGCGTACTGCGCCTTGCTGGAAGAGGTTCTTGATGAAAACACCCTCCAAAACAGACGGTAGCCCAGGCTTTCATGGAACAGAGTGGAAGTAAAATACTGGAGAGCGTGAAACAACGGTTGTGATGCAAGCTGCCCGAAATTATGAGTTTTCAGCCCAGAGGCCACATTCCCAGAGCTTCCAAAGATGTTTAAATAAGGAAACCATGCTTAAGTATATAATTAATCAACATAAAAATTGTTTAATTAAGCTGTAAAACCTTAATTAAACAATGTTTCTTGTCAAAATTGTTCAAATAAACACTTTTACTTTACAATCGTTTTCGGGTTGTATTTTGAGGGGGTTCTGTTTCCAAATCATTTGGTCCCTGGGTTGGTCCGGGATTGGTCCAAGTGTTGGTCCGGGATTGGTCCAAGTGTTGGTCCGGGATTGGTCCGGGGCTGATTTCAGAATTGCGTGGGGCCTGCGTTTAGGCTTGCCCTTTGTACACACCGCCCGTCGCTCCTACCGATTGAGTGACCCAGTGAATCATTCGGACCGGCGCAGTGCTCAGCTTCTGGACGTTGCGTTGGAAAGTTTCACGAACCTTTTCATTTGGAGGACAGAGAAGTCGTAACAAGGTTTCGAAGGATCATTCGCACTATCGAAAACTTGTCGTGAATTTGAGTGTAGCTGGCCATGGAGACGGCCCTCGACTTTTTGAGTTCGGCGGGGCTTTACCTTCGCAGCGTTGGGCTGGACGATCCCCGACGCTGGTCGTCAGATCGCACGTTGGACTGGCATGTTTGGGGATCAGATTGGGGGTCGGGCTCAAAACTTTTCAGGCTTTCAGGGCGCCTAAGTTAAAATCATACTTACACTAGATATCATAGAAATCCGAAGTAATACCATAGGCATCCGAAAACATACGCTCCATACCGTATGGAGCGTATGTTTTCGGATGCCTATGGTATTACATACATACCCCAAAATACAAACCCTGAACCCTAAACTCTAAACCCTCCTGCAAACCGCCGTCTTCATGGACCCGATCTTCGTTGCTGGGCCCGAGGGCCCAGAGTGCAGCTTCTGTGGTTTTTGTTTTCGGGTGCGGTTTTGTTGAATTAGGTTTGGGTTGTCGCCCTTTGTGGCGTTAGTTTTCGGTTGTGTTTTTGTTGTTGGGTTGGGGTTGTCGCCCTTTGTGGCGTTAGTTTTCGGTTGTGTTTTTGTTGTTGGGTTGGGGTTGTCGCCCTTTGTGGCGTTAGTTTTCGGTTGTGTTTTTGTTGTTGGGTTGGGGTTGTCGCCCTTTGTGGCGTTAGTTTTCGGTTGTGTTTTGGGGTTTAGGGTTGGGGTTGTCGCCCTTTGTGGCGTTAGTTTTCGGTTGTGTTTTGGGGTTTAGGGTTGGGGTTGTCGCCCTTTGTGGCGTTAGTTGTGTTTTTGTTATTGGGTTGGGGTTGTCGCCCTTTGTGGCGTTAGGCTGGTTTTTGCTGTTAGGTTCGGTGTCGGGAAAAAGGGTCTTGCTTGTGATTTATGTTACGTTGCTCGGTTTGGGTTTGGCGTTAGGTTGGGATCTACCGGGTCTACCGCAAGGAAGCTTGAGGCAATAACAAGTCTGTGATGCGCTTAGATGTCCTGGGCTGCATGTGTGCCACACTGATGCGCTCAACGAGTCTGCAATCTTGCCTGAAACGGCCGGGTAATCTTTTGAAGTGCATCTTGATGGGGATAATTCACCATTGATCTTTAGCGAGGACATCCCAGTAAGCGCGAGTCATCAGTTCGTGCTGATTACGTCCCTGCTGCCCCTTGTACACAAAGGCCCGTCGCTCCTACCGGGTCCTACCGATTGAGTGATCCACCGAATTATTCGGACTGGCGCAGTTCTCAGCTTCTGGACATTGCGTTGGAAAGTATCACGAACCTTTACACTTGGAGGAAAGAGAAATCGTATTATTAAGGTTTCCGTAAGTGAACTTGTGGAAGGATCATTCGCGCTATCGAAAACTTGTCGTGAACTTGGGTTTAAGGGGTCGCCTTAGGTCCTTCGGTCTCGCTCGGGTTTTTGTTTGGGTTGTCGCCCTTTGTGGCGTTAGGTTGGGGCTTTCGTTAGGTTTCGGTTGTTTGTGTTTTTGTTGTTATGTTTGGTTTGAGAGGGTCGCCGTAGTTCTCGCCTGTGTTTTTGTTTTTCGTGGCGTTAGGTTAGGTTTCGGTTCCTGAAACCCTAAACCCTAAGTTCCGCCGAGGTCTGGGTGGCTGGATACGGCTGGCTGGGACGGAGGACCGATGGGTTTAGGAGGTTTGGGGTTTAGGCTTCAGTTGAAGGGTTCGGGATTTCGGGTTTAGGGGGTTCGGGGTTTAGGGGTTTGGGGTTTGGGGTTTAGGCTTCAGTTCAGGGGTTCGGGATTTAGGGTTTAGGGGGTTCGGGGTTTGGGGTTTAGGCTTTAGTTCAGGGGTTCGGGTTTTGGGGTTAGGGGTTTGGGGTTGCGACCTTGTAACCTTAAACCTTTAATCCAAAACCCCTGGGCTTTATACTGTGCAGTCGTATCATGACCCCCAGGCCACCTCCCCAACCCCCCCAAACCTTGGACCGTAAGCAACCTGCACCCATTTCAATCCTATCACGACTTCAAGCCCCCCAAACCCGCCCAAAAAGGGTCTATTTTAGGGTTCAGGGTTTCGGTGCTAGCATGTAAGAGTCCCCACATTGAACACCCAGCCCTGAGAGGAACACTTCGTTCAAATACTTGGTTATCATGGCCAGCCTCTAGCTGAAACACTTCTGTTGGATTACGACTCAACGCCTCCAAGTCGGAACCCATGCTGGCTAAGCAGTGTTGCCCAACGCTGTCAGTCATTGCAATAGGACAACAAATAAGCTTTGGCTCTGATGCATATCAGCCTGTATCGCGGCTCAAGGCAATGGGGTGAAGGACAACTTCATGCACTGGGAGCGACAGATCTTTTGTAGACGACTTGTGCTGACTTTCGCAAGAGGGTTCTGAGATGGCTGGTCGCTGCTCCGTATGTTTGCCGAGAGTTTCTTTTCACTTGTATGAGTCAAAAACATTTTGTTTATGGCGTTGAATGGTGGAAAAGTAGGCCTCCTGGGGAAGACGCACCACCTTAAAAAAAGCGTCAACGCGCCTGGACAGGGGCCTCAGGGGCGGTGTGGAACACCTGTCCAGGCGTCTGTGAGCTGTAGGTACTGTAGGTTGTGTAGGTTTACTAGTATAGGTGTAGGTTTTGCTTTTATAACTTATATATTGCTTTTCCGGAGGTGGTTAGATCGATTTGTTTTGTGTTGCGGTTGAAGCCAGACTTTGCGGTAGTGCAAGTGCAAGTCAAGCATCCGAGGCTGCAATTTCTCCGAGCTGAGCCGAATCTTGATTCCTGTGTGGCTTTTAAAAACTTAGGCCCTGAAGTGTTTGTGGACCGTGGAGCCGGAAGGACACAAGTCGGTATAGTTGATCACCTACAAGCGACACACACCCCAAAAAACCGAGTGTCCTTCCGGCTCCACCTACCAGGGATTCCGACTGTAGCAGGAAGGAAGTAAAAGGGCTACTGAGAGCTTGTTGAAACCTAGGGCCTACGGTAGGGACATCTGCATGCCTTTTATGAAGGAAGCAAGCAGTGCGAGTTACACCTAGCACATTCCATAGCTGAATCGAAGCTCGGCGGGTCAAGTTTTGAAAGGCATCTTTTGTGCCTTGAGCGGCACTGCGGCACGTCAGCTAGCATGGCTTGGGAGTATGCGGTGGTCCCTCACGATTCCATTCAGGAATTCTATCCAGTGTGGCCTTTCTTGGGTTGGCGTGCTGCGAGCACGAGTCTCAGCGATCTTTGGGCGACGGTCCTCCGTAAGGAGGAGGAAGGCATCTATCCATGCTGTATCCGTGGTCTGGGGTTCAGTGCGTCCACCAAGTATTTCTGTTCCCAACGAATGTTTCTTGCAGTGCAGTAACAGTGTAGCATGTCATCATTCCCTTTTACTTTTACATCTTTTGCTTTTGAATACCGGTCCCAGCCCGCAAGTTGGCCCGCGAGATCCCAGGCTCGAGGCTTCACTGCTCATCTACAAGCATACGCAGAATCAGCAGGTCATAGTGGCGAAGCCCATCCGGAAGATCATGGCCCAATTTTTCGTTGAAGCAGCTACTGTTTTCAGTGTGCGGCTGACCTTGCGGTTGGATGCATGCTTCAACAACGGTTCCAGCGAGAGTTGCAGTGTCGAAGTTCTCATGAACACAGATAAGAAAATCGAGGATTTGCGGGACCTCTCCATTTATCATGCTCGGCAGGTGTTTACAGAGCGCGAAGTGCTGTCATCCCAAGACTCCTGGTATTTCTTGGAATGTCTCATGGTCGAGCATAAGAAAGATCGGCTAGGCTACTGGGTTCCCGCAGCAAGGCCTGCGGCCAGGGAGTGATCTGGGAGCTTGGCTGAGCTTGGTCTGGCAGGAAAGAAGAGAATTGCCATCTCTTGTATCTTGGTAGTCTGCAGTGTTTTTTCATGAGCTTGGATTGCACTAGGAAAGTTTGTGAGTCGTGCAAGCAGTGATCCGAATCCTGTGCTCGCTCCTCAAAGGCTTTGATAAATGCGATGTACACGGGTTTGTAGCTGAACTTAGGACTGCATGCAGCTCATGTTCTTGGGATGTGAGCAAAAGGAAGCACTGAAGCACCTGGACAGGCTGGACTTGGCATCAATATGAACCACATGCAACTTCTGACTTCATCATTTGGAGTAAAAGTAGCCACTCTAGAAGCTGATGTGATGGACATAAGTCTTTTCAGTGCGTCCTTTGTCTGAACGGCAACTTGCTGTTCTCAGCTCTGCCAGCGCCGAGTGCCGAACCGAGACCGAGCCTTCAAGCCCTTGAGCAGTTCTTTGTGCGAGCTCTGCACATGTCACTGTGTGTGTGTGTGTCTGTGTGTAATGTGCATTGCTTCAACGGCATGAACTTCGGAGCAGAAGCTTCTCTGTGGCCGTGTATCGTGTGCACAAGTTTGCACTCCCGGCAACGAAAGAAAAGAAGGACCCAAACGAGTCAACCTGCATCTGCAACAGCTTCAGACCAGAATCCTTTGCTTGTAAACTTTCCCGGCAGCTTATCACAGCATGCATTGCAGAGTGCTGTTGCAGCGCTTTTGCAACATCCATCAGGCCGTTCCGAAGCCGGAGAGGGGGAGTCCGGGGGGGACCAGGGGCTTGGACGGGCTGTGCAAGATGATGGTCGAAGAATGTCTGTGTGCTTGGTGTTGTTGCAGCTCGCTCCTGAGCGCACTCTTCAGCACCCTGTGAATGCTTTGCATGAGACCTGGTTTTCGGACATTGAAGGACCTTTTTGGCAACGGTACAACTGGACTGTGCGAGCAGTGAGCCCATTAACAGATGTGGTATGTGCACCCGACACGGTTGCAAGCAGATATCATGCCCCAGTCATGTTTGCACTTGGCAAGGGTTCCATGCAGGCCATGCAGTCGTCAATCTTGCGCATTTTTCACGAATGGTGTAATGCAGGGGTATACCGTCCAGAGAATGATCGATTGCCACCTGTGCTCTTTGCTATTGGATTGCCGAAAGTTGTGTGCCATTTGATTTTGCAGCGAGTTTTAAATTTTGTGGGAATTTCCATGCGACGAGCTTTGCCTAAAACTTTGCCCCAAGTCTTGGCCAGAGAACTGCAAAAGTTGAAATACCATGCCAAAATGCAAGCCGAGAATAAGCAACTTCAGGCCCTGACATCCCAGCCAGCGGAACCGTCTGCTGGCCTGACTACAGGATCTTTCCAACATCTCGTTGAAACGCTTGACGGATGGAGTGATTTGCTTTGTGCAGCAACCGCTGCAAACCCTGATCGCAGACAGGACGTTGAGCAGGAATTTCACTCGCTTCGTGCTTGGGCTTCCCGCCTGGCATTCGAACTGCATCCGGTGCAAGTAGCAGCTTCAAAGGTAGAGGGTTCTAGGCTGCAACGGGGTCAACTCGGAAAGCTGGTCAGAAAGCGCATGGCCCGCTGGTTTCCAGGAAGGTCTAATCCCATGCATGCTGCCGATGATACCACGAAGGATGCTGGCCAGAGGGGTCGGTACACAGCTTGGTTCGCAATTCATGCCGTCATGTTTGCTTCCCATTTGAAGAATTCCAGCACGGTCGATACTGCACTTCGCATGGCTTTGCAGATGGCTTTTCAGAAAGATGTTGCTGCTGATCTTTTGCATATGCTGGAGCACTCTGCAACGCCGTCTGCCGCGACGATGTCTCGATGGCGATTGATTTTCGAGGCAGCGACCTGTCTCCGACTTAGGGAGCTTTTCGAAGGCTACTTTGAGATCTCGCCCGGGCCCCACCCACCCTGCCCACAACCTGAGCCTGAGCCTCAGCAGGAGCTTGCACTTGAACGGTGCAACATAACGTGTCATGCTTTGCTTGATTCCAGTCCGCAAGGCGGGCGGGATTGGCTTCTGTCAGAACTTCAGGTGCTTGGGCACCGAACGTCGCTTGAACAAACGCTGCAGCACTGCTGGAAACTTTGTGCAATTTCAGAGCAGGCTCAAAGCTTCTCAGATCTGGCAGATTGTCCGGAGCTGTTACAGGAATTCCGTGAGCTTTCGGAGGCATTGAACTTGTCTCTCGAGCTGGTGGTCCTGCCGCCGGCTGGCTTAGGACATCAACGGTCAAACTTGCAACACAAGCTACATGCTTTTCTGCACAGTATGTGGCTAGCCAGTGGCAAGTCAATGCGCAAAGTAGTCTCATCCATTTCATCTTTCACGACAGATTTCGGGACGGAGTCTGGGATCTCTAGCATATCAGTGCCCAGCGAGGTTGTCTGCCCGCAATTGTGTGATGCCAGTGATCAGACAGCCTTTCAGACCTTTGATGACCTGGGCTCTGCTGTGGACCCCTGGCCAGAAATCAGCTTTCAGCATTCGCTCCAGGTTCCTGGGGTGCTTCACATCATGCACAACATATGTGCGGATATGTGCGAGCAGCTGCCATCTTTTGCTTCCTTTAAAGTGCATTTGCAGGCCCTGGCCGTGTTTCTTTGCGACCCGCATGTGCGCGAGGGGATGCAGGAACGATGCTTCAGTCAAGGTCAGGCTCGAAATTACAAGGATAGATTCGATTCCTTTTCAGAACGCTTGATCGATTGGCGCTGGCAAAGTCTATCTGATTTCTTGGCTGCAATCGAGCCTCTCGAGGCTCCACTTCGAGAGTGGTGGAATCTGGAGGCTTTCTTGAGGAAGTCGGGAGCTACCCGTGCCATTGCAGGTGTGGCAAATGCGGCCGCAGACGTGCTCGCAGCTGCTGTTGCCGAGGATGGGATTGAGGAGGTTGATGGCCCCGATGCTGAGGGACCAGGTGCTGCTCTTGTGCAGGCGAACCCCGCCGGTAACCCCGCCGGTAACCCCGCCGATCTTGCAGAACATGTTCGTGGATCTGTGCAGGCCAAGAGATTCGATGTTGCCGTTAGGGATGCCAGTGTTTGGGATTACATGTCCATGCTTCGTGTTTTGATGAAAACTCCTGATGAGCTGCTGCAGTGGTTCCAGACATGTCCCTGTCACGTCTCGGAGGTTCATCCTGAGCATCCTTTGTCAGGTCACGCTTGTATCATGAAAGGTAGGCGAGGGCCAGAGATGGCATGTGGTTTCCTACAGCAGTTCGTGCGAAGCAAGTTGGATTCTGCCGACAGATTGTTTGCTCCACAATCAAGTCTGTTCAGCGAGTATGTTGCTGGGTTGCAGCATCTCAGCTTCATGTTGCAGATAAAGTTTGCCCACTGGACTTGCTTGCCATACTCCTTGCTAGGGCTGGCCCATCCTAATGAGAGTCAAGCGCGAGCTGCCGCTCGCCGTGTTCTTGCTGAGTGGGCGAACATGCCCGATGATGACAAAGAAGGGGCCCATGTGCTTTGCAAGTCTTTCTTGTCTGAGAGCGGTCGCATCCGGAGTTCGATTTTGTGTTTTGCTCAGGGAGCTTCCAGAAATGATGCATGTTGCCTTGCTTGGTGCTCACAGATTGCACGCTTGGCCTTCCTTCCGCTGTTGGAGAGAAGCATCGAGGGTCGTCATGCTGTCGTGAAACGAGCTACTGATCGAGCAGCTAATCATTCCGGTGCTTATGTGTCTAGTGCTCTTCGCCTGCCAGTTCTCTTGAAACAAGTGCAGAAGCAACCTGAAATTTTGTTGCAGTTGGCGAATAGTTTCAACAAGGTCAGGCTGCCGTTCTTTGTGTTGACCCATCTTGGTCTTCAGAAGTCTCCTGCTGTCTTGAAGTTGCAAGATCTTCCTGATGAGCAAAGAAAACATGCCATGAGATCTTTTGGCTTTGCTGATCGAGTGATGTTCAGACTGGATGCAGCTTCGCAATACACAGAGTGGGAAGATGTTCTCCTGGGCCCATGCAAAAAAAACCGCAGTCAGAACAAGCTGCCGCTGCATGATGCAGCTTCCAACGAGCTCCAACGGCATTTGGCTTTGGAACACTTCCGTGCAGTCTGCTCTGACAAATCAAATAGTGCTTCGTACTATGCTGCTGTGCTTCCTCTTGCTGCCGGTGCCGTGGGGGCGGGAAGTGAGTTTCCATTTCGTGAAATGTGCACGGCCTTGTCAGCAGCGCAGGGTGTGGATGCAGTCATGGACGGTTCTGGAGAGATTGCTTGTTTTGAACCTGACCCAAGTGCCGAGACCCCTGCGGGGTCATCCTTGCAGCAGTGTGTTTCTCAGGATTTGACGTTGGAAGAAGCCGACAGGGATCATCGTTGTGTCTTGTTCAAGGTTCAGCATTGGAGACCTAGCCTTTTGAAGCAGGTCAAGGGAGCGTGCATGACGTCCTTGCAAGCAGCAGATTTGGCGGTCACGTTGTATCCTTTGTCGGATGTAGGTGCCACTGAGTCAGAAAGAGTCTTGGGCACGACAGGTGTTCCTCGTGGCTCCGGCGAGTCCCTTACAAGGGCCACAGCGCTTGTAAATGAGGCTCTATTCCGATATAAAGTCTTCCGGTTCCAGGATGCTTCTGATGTGCACTTCACTTGGCAGGGCCAATTGCTGCCAGGCTTTAGTCAGGAAGCTATGGACAAAGTTGTCACAGATCTCATGTGTGCAGATGCAACTCCAGAGTCCGGTCGGGTCTTTTCTCTGCCTCCTCCCAGACGTTCTAAAAGGAAACAGGCAGGTGCTGCAGATGGGGTCCTGAAGCAGATGACTGAGCGGGGGTGGCTTGAATTTACTGGTGCAGGTTGGGCTCTGTCACTGGAAGGGATGCACTGGGTTAAGTCTCGAGTTGCCCTCACAAATCCAATTTCCGTCCTGCAATTGCGATTGCTGGACAACAGAGCTGAGTGGACGAGGCTCGAGTGCATGCAATTCCTGCTTGACAAAGGCTGGGTAGCTCTCCTTCACCCCAGGGCGAAACGAGGTCGGCCGCTCACTCTCCAGTTGGCCATGCCTGAACAGGATGTTGACCTTGCCCCTGATGACGGGGGTCGGCCAGGGTGCACATGGTACTTCAAGACATCGCATCCGATGGTCTCGAGAGACTATCTTCAGGCAATGGTCGCAGTCGAGGAGCATCGTCAGGAATTGTTGGCTCTTGGCCTTGAGCATGTTCGGCATGATGCACAGGTGAAGTACTTTCAGTGTTTGATCAGATTGTCTTTGGGGCACGACACTTTGGAGAATTTGAAGGCTCTGGAACCCACTACGAAACGAAAGCGTGTGACAGCTTTTGAATCTCAGTTCGAAGCCCTTGAGCCTGTGCCGGAACCTGACCAACCCTGTGTTGCACTGCAAGACTCAGCGGCTGCCGCCGACGTCGAACATGGAGCATCGAGCCCTGAGGGGGGTGGTGCACTGGACCAGGACGACATTGACGACCTAATGGGTTTTTTTGACGACCATGATGAGGAGCCTGAGCCTCCCGCTGCGAGCAATGCAGCAGACATTTTGTCTCCGGCTTACAATGAAGATGCACCTCGTCATGCTGATGGGGTGGGAGGTCCCGATGCCTTGGTGCCTCCCCCACCGCCGCCACGACCTGAAGCAGCCGCCGCCAAAGCCGGGCTAGCCAGAGCCAAGGAGCGAAGCAGACACGCGAAGACGCATTCTTGGGGTGCATTTTTGATCACGTTCAAGGTTCAAGGCGCCGGGACTGCCAAGGAATCTCATGCCTGGCAGGCTACATGTCCTAAACCGGAACACAACCCGAACAAGCGAACGAAGTGCACCAAAACCATGTCGTTCAAGCCCGGGGACCATGAAGCAGAGCTTAGCACGCTTTGGAGGGTACGGCATTGGTGTAACAGCTGTCATCTCTTCGATGACAAGATTGAGCACCAGGCATACCATCCCCAGCTAAACGAGCTGCCAGAGGAGAGTGCCATAGAGTTGTGCAGGGTGGATGATTTCTTGCCTGTAGTCCCAGCTGCCGCACCTGCCGCGGCTGCACCGGGTGCAGCAGAGTCTGCACATGCTTCTGACGTGTCGGGTTCAATGTCTCCGTCATCCTCCGATTCGTCGTCGTCATCGTCCTCATCTTCTAGTTAGGCAGCTTGTGTAAGTTCCTGGCGATGCTTTGGCCGACCACTCCGGCTGATGTGTGCTCTTCTGAGTTCTGATTCTGATTCAACTTCTGATCGTCGCGACAGTTGTCTTGCAAGGGCATGAGCTCATTCCGTGGTGCTTGCAGTCCTGTTATGCACATGATGCACATGCGCTGTTCTCTGAGCATTCAAGAAGAAACTTTAGGTGCTTGGAACACTTTTGGGCGAAATCTTAACGTGCTCTTTTCTGAAACAGCTTGTTTGCTACATGTGCAAGGCGAACCTGCGGGGACCTTCGGGGACCTTCGGGGACCTTCGGGGAACCTCGGGCAACCTTCGGGGACCTTCGGGGAACCAGCCCAACCTTCGGGGAACTTGGCCGAACCTTCGGGGAACCTGGCCGGTCGTGCTTTCGCAACCCACATCTCGACCCTCCGACTGGTGGGTGCTGGGGACCATAGTACAGGTAACAATAAGGAACAAAGGTTGTTCGAGGCCTGTCCGGGTTTTCCGGGCAAGCTTCGAAATGGGCTCCAACAACCTTCGGGCAACCTTCGGGGACCTTCGGGGAACTTTCGGGGACCTTCGGGGACCTTCGGGGAACCTCGGGCCACCTTCGGGGACCTTCGGGGACCTTCGGGGACCTTCGGGGCCCATCGGGGCCCATCCATGACCGTTCGGGCTCTCAGACCTCCTGTCTCAAAAAAACAGGTTCGGGGCTTTTGCGCCAATTTCTTTTTATGTACCAGGTTCTGCTCGCAATTCTCTCGAAATCTCTTGAAACGTTTGCAACAATGCCGCAAACTCGTAAAGTTTGCTAAAGGCTTCAAATGCTAGTGTCTGATCCCCAAAAGAACCAATCGTTAGGTACTATACATAGTAACACGAAAGCCGCCAGTGTGACGTTGCCATTTATGTGGAAGCTGCACAAGCCTTTCGACTTGCTTTCCGCTGTCGTGAGTGAGTGCATGCTTATCATAATCCTTGAACTCTTGCATTCTGGCTTGCTCAGGTGCTTCCCGGGCACTTTTTGCATATCTTCGATGCCGGTGCAGAGCAAGATGTGCAAGAAGCCCGCGGCTAGATCGACCGGAAGGAAACTGCAGGCTTCGGCAGCTGGCAGTACATCAGGGCCAATGGCTCACGCCTCAGCAGCCGCTGAGACTTTTGCGGAGCAGCCGAAGCATGCTCGAGCAGTGGACAAGGAAAGTGCGACTGGCTTTGCGAGAGGCCCGTCCACGCAGAATGATTTGTTCAACAACTGGGCTCAGAAGGCGGCTTTTTCTGTACGCATGGTGCCACGACTGAAACATAGACTCGACCGAATCTTGGCCCGTGGTCCTGTGGTCATCTACAGCGACCACTCCGGCTCCGGCAACGGAGAAGAAGGTCTCCAGGATGTCTTGGAGCAGTGGGTCGAGGCCTCCGACGTCCCCGTGTGTCCTGGGTCGCCCGTGGCTTGGAGTTGCTGTGACCTTTGTCCTGAAGCACAAACAGCGCTGACAAAGACCTCAAGATGCAAGCACCTCTTCAACCGGGTCGAGGACTTTGCTGATGATTCTTTGAGGCGAAAGTTGATGAAGAAGCTCCCGAAAGCATCCGACGCGCCGGACAAGAAGTTGCAGAAACTGGAGATGATGTCGAACGAGCTCTCCACCCGAAGCCGGGAATACTTTCCTCCCGGCAGGACAGCTCTGTGCTTAAGGATCGGCGTGCGAGGGTTCCTGTGATTCCTATGAGATTTTCCTCCTGGCAGGACCGCGACGTGCCTATGGAGTGGTGAGAAAGTGCCGGTTATGTCACCGGCGTCTGCGGCCGACGATTCTTTCAGCATTGCTGTATCCGGTACAGCGTGCCAGGATTTTTCTTCGATGAATCGATCTGCCTTGAGAGAGGCAGGCGAAAGTGCTACAGTCTTTGCATATTGGAAAAGCCATGTAAAGGCGTCGGCACACGACGTCATCTTTCACGAAAATGTGATGCGCTTCGAGACCGCGTTGCTTCACGATGCTTTCTCCGACATGCAGCCTGGCTTGATTATGTAGGGAGCAGGGGAGCAACTCATTCATGGGATGTACAACCGAGGTATGACATCTTCGAGTTTACACTCTCGCCGCCGCCCGGCTGCATTATGCGATGTCCTCTGCGAATCCGTCTGCCACATTCTGAATCGCTTGTAGTGTGCATGTCTGAGGATACATGTGGGTTGGCCCATTCGCCGGCCGCGACGCCTCACTGCAATGGTTCGCAAAGACAAATGGTGCTGCTCAGCAAATCAGGCTGAGTTCCTGTCTTTGTTTGGCAGGGAGCCGAGCTTGACCGGCTCAGATCTACTCTGTGCTGATGATGAGACCGTGCAAGAGTACATGTGCGAGAAGCTCAAGCGGAAAGGCCTTTGGGTGACTGGAAACAGGTCGCCGGATCCGAAAATGTGCTTGACGAATGCTCAGCGCCATCGTCTGGAAGACTGTCTTCGAACCCAGGCCGAGGCCGACCCCGCACCCGAGGACTACGTAATGGATGTTACGCAGAATCTTGATTGGACTTCTGTAACACAATACGCGCCGTGCCTTCTGCGGAACAGCCTGCATCTTGTCTTGTACTTGTGATATGGGCCGCCTCTGTGACTCATGTGCAGTCATGTGCAGTTGCAGTGTTTTGCAAATACAGTAAAGAGTCAGCGACCTTGCTTTCTTAGGCTCTGGTTTCACCGAGCTCAGCGTTTCGCCTTGCCGGTGGAGCACTTGGCCATGCAGGGCATTCCAGTGATGAGGCATCTGGATCCAAACCCGGTGCCTGGCGATCGATCCTGGTGCCGCTTTATCGAAAGCAATAAGGTGGCAACTGACCCCGGCCAGGATCGCTTTTGCCTCAGCCTAGCCGGAAACGGAATGCACAGGCCGTTGATGGGCACGTGGATGTGTTACATGCTGTCGACCATCTGCCCACGCCAGCAAGACTTTGTCTTTCAGATGCGGTCGTTCAGCACGAACAGGAGCGACGAAGATAACATGTCGGATGAGGAGTCTTTTGAGTTTTGTACCTGCTGAGCTTGACGCCGTCATGTAGTGGTTGGGTGACTCTTCCCCGTTCAACAGCAGTCATTAGTAATTAGTAATTAGATAATGCAAGGGTTTAATGAAGGTAGTTTTATCGGGCCCGGGATGTGACTCAAGTTGTGACTCTTGCTGAAATGAATGGGGATTGAGTTATGGTGATATAGTGGTAATGTATGTATGCAGTGATGGACTGGTGATGCATGATGTAATGCTTATATTGAAGCTTGGCGGTGTGCAGGCTCCGGCTCATCTTTGACCGAGTCACGAGACTCACACGGGAGCCGACGCAAAATGTGTCGGTATCAGCAACAACAAAACTCGGGCAACATGGGGCTGTCAAAAGTTGGGAGGTCGTGTGCATTTCATCCAGAGTCTCAGTCAGTTGCTTGGCAGTGTGTTGTGTCCGAAAGTTTTCGAGCCGGTTGATTGTGTCTGTGCGTGCAGGTTTTGAGGTTTTGCAGTGCCGCCCAGCAGGACAGTGACATGAGTGCCACGATGACATGTCTAGAGTCCTGAGACAGAGGCCAGAGGTAGGCAGATTTCGGTGCATTCAAGACTTCGAGCTGTTGCTTGTTGTGCCCGCTTGCGATTTGTCAGTTGCAAAGTGCAACTAACGGCAGATCCTAGCCATGAGCGACTTCCTCTCCGATGACAAATCCGAGTTGTTTGAGGAGGAGCTTGGAGCCTCCTCTGCCCCACCGGTGCCAGAGCCAAAGGCGGCGGCCAAGCGGGCTGCGAAGCAAGAGAGTGGTCCCGATGGGCCGCCTGCGAGCAAACGTCGAGCAAAAGCAAAAGCCAAAGCCGGCGCCGACGCCAGCGCCGACAAGGGCTCTCGCGAGTCCTACCACGGCCTGATGTGCACGATGTGCGAAGTCAAGCCATCGTACAAAAAAAATCCGTACTGTAACAACTGCAAATCGGATGTGGACGCGATGCTGAAAGATGCAAAAGTCAATCAGTGGCTTGACAAGTTTGAGGAGTGCAAAAAAAAACCTGCTGTCTTCAGAAAGCTTCTGAGAGATTTCCAAGCCCAATGCCCGAGTCAAGGCCCGGGCAAAAAACGTCCGGTGTACGGCCGGGCGAGGGCCATCGAGACCATAGCACGCGAGATGCTGTCGGACGAAGGCACCAGGTTCATCAAGGCTGATTATTTCCAGTTCGAGCGGCATTACAAGGCGATGCAGCTCGACGGTGATGAGATCAACGAGAAGTGGAAAGCCAGGCTTGCCGATGGCATATGCGACAGAGCTGGAGAAAACGCAGCCTTTCCGGAACGAGTCTTGCTCAAGGTGGAAGACTATATCGACACCAAGAACCGTAAGAGACGCAGCTTGGAGATTCAACGCGAAGGTGCTGCAGACAAAGGACTCTTGGACGATGACAAGGCTGAAGAGACCTTGAGCTCCGGCTTCGACGGCGATTGGAGCTCGCAGTTTTTTGGCCCTGGCGGGGCTGAGATGAAAAGGAGCGAGGCAGCGGCCGCTGCTGCTGACAAAGCTGGTGACCGGAGCAAGCAACGTCGGGCCTCGTTTGGCTCGAACAGTCTGCAGAGTGAGGAGTCAGGCAACGGCGGCTCGGCCGATGCCGTCACTGACTTAATTGTCTCTCGTCTTCGTGCCTACGAGGAAGCGAGGGACTCCTTTCAGAAGATGAAGGCAAGCTTCGTAGAGATCCACAAGAAGGTGTCAGAAGAGGCAGGTTGCCGGTCAAACTTTCGAATCTTTTGCTTCCTCACGCTGTCTTCTGTGTTACGAATTCTGAGTTTCTATCTGGTAGGCTTGCCCTTTCCTGCATACAGGTCGCGCGGAACTATCATTGGTTGGTTGTAGCTGCTAGCTTTGATTTATGAATTTGTGCAGGTGGAAAAGATACAAGATGACCGTGGCCTCATCCCTGAGTACCGAGCAATTGCCACGCAGCGATTGAGGATTGCTGATGCTATGCTTTCGACCGAGAACCCCCCTGAGACCATTGACGCAAAGATCCAGGAGTTGCTGTCGGAACTTCCAATGTCCCCGGTGCCGAATAATTCGCTGCTTGTCTGCGAGAAGAGCCTTGCTGCTGCCATCCAGGGCTTGAAGTCTTGCAAAGCGGTCGACAGTCTGGGCAAAGACATCGAGAACTGCAAGGGCTGCATCCAGGCTTGGTCTGTGCTGGGCCAGTCACTGCAAAGTGCAATGACCGAAACCACGAAAGCGATCAGGGAATGCACGAAAAGGGAGAAGAAGAAGGAGAAGGACGAGCAGAATAAACGCAAAAAGGACGAAGCCAAAGCAAAAAAAGAAGCGGAGGCGGCGCAAAAGAAGCAAGGGCAAGGGCCTGCCGGTCCTGCCGGTGTGGGCGCAGCGTATGACACCTTCTTCGAGAAAATCAGCGACAAGCCGAGGGAGCTCACGGTCTTGACGGCCAAGGGTTTCCTCTCTACGCATGATGATTGCGAGGAGGCCCATGTCATCCGAGCGGCGAAAGCGCCTGGAATCTATGCAAAGAATGCTGCTTTCGACAGCAGGCTGGACATGTTCAAAGAGCAGTTCTCGACCAGCCAGGCCTGCATCTCCACGGGCCGTACCTTCATGAAGATTGGAGAAAGTGGCCGTCTCTTGGTGGACGAGTATGCCGGTTGGGCTGAATGCACCAACCCCGTCAAGCCGGATACAGCGCTCTTCGTGCCCGGCCTCGTGGGCATTTTGAAAGAGAGGGTCTTCTGGTCGATCGTCGAGTCGTGTTCTTTTCGGCATGTCTTTCTTGGCAAACTTGATGTGGTCACGATACCTTTGTGCAAATTGGCGGTCATCTGCAAGGACTGTGAGTGTCCGTGTGTTGTTGTAGCACTATAGGTAGTGCCTGCATGTCTCCAGTATCCTGCGGCCCTGTTGCATTGATAGCTTCCTTCACTGTCAGGAGCTGGGCATCTCCGAGGACATTGGTGCAATTTCTCGCAAGGCCCTCAACGATCTCGACGACAAGCTGATTCAGGTTCTGGTGCTTGAGGGCAAGGCAACCCGGTGCACATTGACCCCGTCGGATATCTTGTACGTGCCGCCGCTTTCAGCTGTGTGGGAGAGGACCTTGGAGGCTCCATGTGCTTACACCAGCTTCAAGTGGCTGCCCGGCGGGACAGAGGAGCTCAGCCTTCGAATCGATCGCTTAATCGCCCTGCCGGGATGGTCGGCAACGGAGTCCTTGACAAAGTCCCTCCAAACATTGCAAAGCATGCAAAAAAGCTGGGAGAAGGCGAAGGCGGCGAATGAGACGGCGGCACGATCGAATGGAGAGCCGAAAGAGGTGGGGGCGCAACGTTGTGTCACATGACGGCAGTGCACGCATGTCGACATTCGCATGCGGAGTTTAAGTCCAACCACTTCGCAGGAAGCCGCCGCCAAGGCGGAGTGACGCCTTCCGGTGTCATCAGATGTTGCTTGGAAAAGTTTAAACCTAAACCATGTCATTGTCATTCCTGAGTTTTCAAGTTTTCAGCTTCATCGGTTAGCACGTACCATACAACTCAGCACGAACCCTGACCATGGCATCTCAGGTGGGAAGCTCACTTTTTCATGGCATGATGGGCCTATGCGTTCTTCAGTGCTCAGTTTCTTCGGCAAAACACATCGTTCAGCCGTGCTGTCTAAGCCCGCTTTCGAGTGATCATCACGTCAGCCTATCTCAGCTGAGGGTGGCGGGGTGGATATCCGATGAATTATTCCGTGGTCGCTGCACTGCTCCTCATGCTCAGCCCAGCTTCTTGGATTCCGGACGATAGACAAGTTCTGGTTGTAGCCGAGCTGCTCGCCAGTCCGTCTTAAGGCACTGCTCCTCATGCTCAGCCCGGCTTCTTGGATTCCGGACGATAGACAAGTTCTGGTTGTAGCCGAGCTGCTCGCCAGTCCGTCTTAAGGCACGGCCATGAGCCATTGGATGCCATTGGATGCCATTGGATGCTGCTTCTAAAAATTTAAATCGTGTCATGCCTGAGTTTCAGACGTTGCATCCGAGCTCCAGCGGAAGCCCCATCCAAGGTGAGACTGGCGTTTTCGTTGCATGATCGGCCGATGCATTCTTCAGTGCCCAGTTTCTTCGGCAAAATATTGTGAAACCCTAAACTTACCCTGAATCCTATTTACTTTGTCAGCCCCCTTCACCCTGAGTCCTCGAACCGGCGCCCGAGTGACCATCATCTCAGCTCAGGTGGTGTGGATAAACCGATGAATTATTCTTCGGTCGCTGCACTACTCGGCACTCAGCTTCTTGGCTTTCACGCAATAGACATGTTGTAGCTGAGCTGCACACCCATTCATCTTCATGCACATGCACATGGCCTCCCTCCCAGGCGTGGCTTCGTGAATGGATGATGCCTACGTGGGTTCGTCCTTTTGCCACTCGACCTGCCTCAGCCCTAAACCTTAAACCCGGCAGCCCAACTGTTGCTCCCAAATATGAGGTCAGATGGCAGATGGATGATCCGATGAATTATTCGGCTTGAATTATGCTCAGCGAGAAACTCAGAAACTTCCACATCTTGTTTTTCTGGAAAACTCGAAGCCCGAGGCCTTCACAAGCTTGTAAGCCTGGAAAACTAGCCCTTCCAGGTGTGCATCGAGACTCCGACGATCCGTGCTCAGCTCCTCGGGCTGTGGAAATTTGTGACTATTCTGCTTTGTAGGTTAAGGAAGAACCTCCAGCTACTTTTAACCTTGAAACCTCCAACCTCAGGTGGATGATGCGGATTGGCGGATTTTTCAACGATGCTTTCTTCAGCTTCTTGGACTTTGAAGTGGACTTGAGCAGGGGCATATGTTGCATAACCAGTTTGGCATTCGTGGTCGCATCTCAGGTCTTTCACCCGGTGGCGTTCAGCTCGTGCAGGTGTTTCTGGGACTATCGTAAAACCTTTGGAGGGGCAATATAGAGGGTTTAGGTAGGAATTAAGGGTTACCCTGGGCCTTCGGTGCGATGATCCCTAGTTTGCTCTTGACTTTCGACAAGTACTCCATCAGGACCCCAGGGTCAAGAGCACCTGATGGAGGCAGCTAGGGGGAGCACCGAAGTGGTGAGCCGAACACGGCAATGTAGATATATAGGCGACCGCAACATGGCTTTGAAACACAACTGCCAACTGCAAAATAGATCAGCTACAACCCGTTTGATTTGAACTCGAACTTCTCAACCCGGCTCGTCCGCGCTAGGGGGAGCACCGAAGTGGTGAGCCGAACACGGCAATGTAGATATATAGGCGACCGCAACATGGCTTTGAAACACAACTGCCAACTGCAAAATAGATCAGCTACAACCCGTTTGATTTGAACTCGAACTTCTCAACCCGGCTCGTCCGCAACACATGAAAGCAACCAACCTGCATCTGTTTCTGCAAAACGGCTTAAAGCACACAAACCCACACATACAACAAATCATAGTCCGTCGTGTTGGTGGTGAGTTTTGGGGGGCTGGAAGCGACACGCCTTGTGAAATTCGGCAACGACTTGCACACAACCCCAAACTTTAGAATCTCGCGGCTATAATAGAGGGCGTTGCAATCCCGGAGCCATCGCCATAGAGGGTATTGTCATCCCTGAATCGAAGGGCCCTAGACCCTGGAATCCTGATATACCTACTATACAGTCAGTACACACCCTCTTAGCTACCCCTGAAGGTCCATAGAATCCCGCTAAACGCTCGCGACTCATGGCGTTCAACCAATGGCGGGAGATCTACTACGGCAGCAAGCGCGGTGGAATGCAGAAGAACCCCAAGGCGGTTTTATTTTGGGTTGGGGCCGAGCGACTTAATAAGTAGTGTCATGTCTCCCTGACAGGCTCATCCGAAGTCTCAAGCAGTTGCTGCTAGGATCCTTCAGCAATAGTTGTGAAAGTTCCACTACTTATATAAAACAAAACCCATTTCACAACCCCAGTATATATAAGCCTTAACTTTGAGTTCCGAGGTCATTCCGCCGAGGGATAATATGCCAAGGGCACCCGAGAGCTTCGATCTGCTGCAGAGGGGTTTTGCAGCCGTGGGTGCGGCTATGGCACATTCTGAAGCCTCTGCACCGGCATCCTCGTCATCGGAGGCTTCCCTTGAAAGTTTTCAGTTTTCGTTCATAAATTCATAAATCATAAACGAGGCATACGTTGCTAACCTCCTGATAATAAGCCCCATCTTAATATGGCTAGGATGTGAAAGTTGGCCCGGGGGCATTGGATTGCAGGTGCCTGGTGGTGCGGTGGAGCCGGAGCCCAGTGCCACTGGACTTGTCGGGTCAACACGTTTTGAGCGGTTTCTTTCTTGGTGTATCATTAAACACATATCATTCATATCAATAACTATGGTAATTTTATTGCAGGTGCTGAGCCTCAGCCCTTAAACCCACAACCATTCAATTTGTCAGGAAGCTGCATCGGCGCCAGCCAAAGGGCCACATGTGGACTCTTGACTGAACTCAGCCCTTCAATGAACCTCAAATCCTAAAACACGCGCTTTGCTGCTGCCGTCCTGACTGAGGAAGTTGCAGCAGAGCATCCAGATCCGGAGCCAGCCAAAGGGCCATGTGTGGCCTCTTGACTTCACCCAGCCCTTCAATGTTCAATGAGCCTCAACTCCTAAAACACTCACTTTGCGGCTGCTGCCTTCCTTTGTGAGGAGGTTGCGGAGCCTTCACATCCGGGACAAGCCGGAGGGCCACGAGTGGCCTCTTGACTTGACCCAGCTCTTCAATAAACCGCTTTGCTGCTGCCTTCCTTTCTGAGGATTTTGCAGCAGAGCCTTCACATCTGGGACAAGCCAGAGGGCCACGTGTGGCCTCTTGACTTAACCCAGCCCTTCAATAAACCGCTTTGCTGCTGCCTTCCTTTCTGAGGATTTTGCAGCAGAGCCCTCACATCGGGGATCAGCCGGAGGGCCACGTGTGGTCTCTTGACTTAACCCAGCACTTCAATAAACCTCAAATCCTAAAACACTCGCTTTGCTGCTGCTGCCTTCTTATCTGAGGAAGCCGCAGAGCCTTCGAATCGGGGACCAGCCGAAGGGCCACGTGTGGTCTCTTGACTTAACCCAGCCCTTCAACAAACCTCAAATCCTGAAACACTCGGTTTGCTGCTGCTGCTGTAGTCCTGATTGAGGAAGCTGCAGGGCCTTCACATCCGGGCCCAGCAGAAGAGCCACGCGTGGCCTCTTGACTACACCCTGCAGCCTGTATAGACTTCAAATCCTAAACATAAAACACTCACTTTGCGGCTGCTGCCTTCCTTTGTGAGGAGGTTGCGGAGCCTTCACATCCGGGACAAGCCGGAGGGCCACGAGTGGCCTCTTGACTTGACCCAGCTCTTCAATAAACCGCTTTGCTGCTGCCTTCCTTTCTGAGGATTTTGCAGCAGAGCCTTCACATCTGGGACAAGCCAGAGGGCCACGTGTGGCCTCTTGACTTAACCCAGCCCTTCAATAAACCGCTTTGCTGCTGCCTTCCTTTCTGAGGATTTTGCAGCAGAGCCCTCACATCGGGGATCAGCCGGAGGGCCACGTGTGGTCTCTTGACTTAACCCAGCACTTCAATAAACCTCAAATCCTAAAACACTCGCTTTGCTGCTGCTGCCTTCTTATCTGAGGAAGCCGCAGAGCCTTCGAATCGGGGACCAGCCGAAGGGCCACGTGTGGTCTCTTGACTTAACCCAGCCCTTCAACAAACCTCAAATCCTGAAACACTCGGTTTGCTGCTGCTGCTGTAGTCCTGATTGAGGAAGCTGCAGGGCCTTCACATCCGGGCCCAGCAGAAGAGCCACGCGTGGCCTCTTGACTACACCCTGCAGCCTGTATAGACTTCAAATCCTAAACATGATCAGGCAGTCGCACAGCATCGAGCGCCCGTTCCTGCTCCCTTGGCCGAGGCCAGCGGTTGTACAGTGTCCACTGTCAAAACATGTTGTGGCGAATGGACAGGATGAGACTGGTGTGCCGACGATGGTGCCGCAGGTCCTTGAGGAGGTACTCACTCACCGTTTCTAATGCCATGTTTTTTGAACTCTCGTAAATGGTTTACGTGCCAAGGTATCAGTCATCAATGACTGGCGGGTCTGCCGCTACCTGGACGGCTATGGCAACGAGCGGAAATACTGGTTCAACACGGTGGCCCAGATTACGAGCCACACTCCGCCGATCCAGTGGGATATTGTGCCTGGGCGGCAGCAGTTGTCAAGCAGCAGAAGTTATTGACACATAGTCACATAGCTGACACAGCTCAGATCGCGCCGCCGGCGGACCTGGAAGCCCAAAAGGCTTTGGGCCCCTACAGGCTCTGGCATGAATACCGGACTGGCTTCGACTCTTCCCGAGCGGTGTGGTTCAACGCGGAGACTGGCCAGCGCCTCAACTACCAGAGCCTTGTGCCCCGGCTACAATTACAGTAAACGGTTTACGGTTTACGGTAAACGGTAAACCTCATAAAGTTGGAAACCGGATTGTGCTAGGATTCCCTATACATTACTCTTCCAAGGAGGAGGCGTTCAACATGAAGAAGAGGGAGCTGGAGTACATCCGCAAGAACGATCCGAAGCGGGCGCGGAAATAAAAAAGAGTGCCGACTGCATTCGCCCGCCGTTGCCAGCCTTTTTTTTGGTTCATTCATGATCAGTCCGAGTCCTGAAAATGTCTTGCGTCAGGACCTGCAGCTTCACCATTCCTGCTCTTCTCGTGCTGTCCTGAGCAAGGGGTTCAAGGGGTTCAGGGGTTTGGATTTCGGCGGCTTCAGGGCTTTTGAAGTTCTGAGGTGCAGGCTTGCAGTTTGTCTGTTGCAGCTAAACTCTCAACCCGAATCCGTAAGCCCTGGCGAGGTTGCTGGTTCGGCGACGGCGGATTGGCCAGAGCGAGGTGCATTCGCCGCATGAAGCCCTAAGCCCTCACTTTAAGCCCCAAAAACCCTAAAGCCAACACCCTAATCGTAGCGCGGCTGTGATCTCGGAGTTTTGACTGCAGGATTGTCCTCTGACCTTTAGGATTTAGGTTGCAACACCCTGATTGTTTGAGAATTTTTAGAATCATTGCAGTGTGCGATTCCTGGGGTCATTGCTGAGTCGCATCCTTCTCGATTGTCTCCTTTGTTGTAGCGGGATTGCCCGGCATGTCAGGCACGGATCCAAGTGGAAGACGGCAGGAGCAGGCCATCCCGGTTGCTCCGCTTCGGGTTTCAAGGAGCTGGGTCTAGGATGCGGGGTTGCTGTATGGGCTTCTGCGCGGGTTTTGGGGTCATGCGACGCATTTCTTGAATCGGTGATGCAAGCCTTGCTCCCAATCTACGGGTAAGCATGGTCATTCGGGCCCCATCAATGATTCAGACGTGCTCAGTCGGAGCCGCAACTGTGGCTCGCATGTCATCATTTGATCGAAGGGTGTGTTGTGAATTCGCCAAGCTATCAAAGCTATGGGAAAGTCCGAATGCGCACTCCGAACTGTCACTGACGCTGTCCTTCCAAGCGGAATCTGAGGCTGGACACCAGCTGTGATCCGAGACTGCGCTCCGAAGTCCGCGCATTATTGGGGTACTATTATTGGAATTAGTGGGTGCAGGGTTCATGTAGGGTTGGGGCAGTCAGGGTGATCAGGACGTTTCTAGTCTTATAGGGTACGGTACAGTCAGTACACTGTAGAGGGTTTTGTCATCGGCTTTGTAACCTAGTGCGGCCGAGGCCATCGGTAAAGGATTCAGCTCCAGGGTTTTGAATGCAGATCAAGTGCGAATCAAGACCAACTGGTCTCATCGTTTCGATGCTTGCGAGACAGAGAGCTGGGGCTCAAGGTTATCTTGCATGTTTCCAATTGTTCGGATTCAAGAAAGAGGTTTGTTATCCGTGTTTCGAATTCGACTCATCGGTTAATGGTTTGCAGTCACCATAGCTGTCCATGCACGTCAGGAACACTAAATCAGAAACTGGGAAGCATATGTTGCCTGTAAGTTCCGGATAGATACACACAGATCTAGAGGCTCATAGAGGTCCGAACCCAGCGATGCCGTGGAGGTGCCGGACATGCGCCAAGAACTTGACCTCGCGGAGACCTCCGAATAATCATTGTCGCACATGCCGTCCTTTTACCAAGATCGGCTGGCATAACAAGATGCGCCCGACACATCGCTTGATGAAGAAGACACCCCAATCGTCAGTCCAGCGAGAGCCCATGAGTGCCAAGCCGGTCGCCAGCCAGCAGTCACAGGAGACACTTGCGCGGGTCGAAAACTTGAGGAATGGGTTGGAATCTGAAATGGCTGTTTTGCTGCAGATTACTGGGAGGGATCATGCCACCACGCACAGCGTCTTGGCATCCGCTCATGCTCTTCTTCAGTGCTATGAGAGCAAGAGCATCAAACTTCCCTGCACATTGGAGCTTGCCATAGCCAGCTTGATTTCAGTAGGTATGGCCACTTCGGCCAGAGTGTGCGATGCAGATGCACTTCGAGTGCATTACCGTAACGCACACAGGATCAAGCGCAGTGAGATGATGGCCATGGAATGTTTCTGGACAAACCACGTGGGCAATTCCTACAACACTCATGGCTTGCTGGGCTCGTGATGTCAGGAAGCTTACTGCGGACAGCAACGATAAGTCTGAATGCTGAGCGACTTCTTAGGCAGTGTATTTATCACTGCGTCTTTAGGCCTCCCGTGGCACTGCATCAGAGTGCTGTCTCTGTACTGGTGTATTTTATCCGATGACTACAGGGACAACAAGGAACCAAGTACTAGTGCTGCCAAAGTAGTCTACATCACGGAATCTGACAGCTCTGATGTGCCCATCCTCGAACTTGAAATCTAGCTTGACGTTTCAGAAGTAGATGTCTCCGAATTTCGCAGGTCTCGCTGTGGATGCTATAAGACCGTCGCTTTGTAGGGGCCAGATTGTTTAGAACTGCAGGGGTTTAAGAACTCCCGTGATCTTCATAGTCATTGGACAATCCCGTGGATTCAAAACTATGCCAAAGGATCTCCGCGCTCCGCTGAAATATTGTTCGAAGGTTCTGAACATTTCCGAGCTAATGGAAGCCTTTTCAGGAAGAGGTTTCGGAGATGGGTTTCGCGGTTCCTGAGTGTCATCTGAGGATCCCAGTCTCCACATCAGCATTCACACACGAAGAAATCACCGGGTGTTTCGATCATTGCACAGAAATAGCCGAAGTGCGCACTAGATCTGTCATCTGTTTGTGGATGTGTGTCTGCGTGTGAGTGAAAGAGTGGAAGAAAGACGACATGGGCATGCCAGGTATGTCCTCGCTAGTGCGTGCTCAGCGGCTGGAACAGCGGCCTATGCAATGTGAGATGCCGAGTCAGAGTCTGCTGTGCATTTTCCTGTGGAGCCCGGTGGCTTTTTCCGTTTGGTTTAGGGAAGACGAAACGGTGTTCAGGGGGGGAAATCAGAGAATCTGAGGCGCCAGATCTGTTCGCACACTGAAACGTCTTACAGAGAAGTCGTGGCGAGCGAGATCGATGCCTCTCTGCAGACTTTCCTGAAGATGAATTATCGCATGGATCATCTCTTCAAGGATTGAGGGCTTCGGGCACGGGTTCCGGACCTCAGAGCTAAAAGGCTTCAGGCATTGTCTTGTGGGGGTTGAAGCCAAACCAACCGCTTGTGATGAAGATGTTCCATGCATATGACTCATATGACCCACATCTTCGTTCTCCCTTTCTATGCGGCACTACTATCTTTGGCCGAAGGACGTGAAGCACGCCTACACTGCCACTGGCGGCCCCTGCGCTCTCCACCCTGGTGCGACATGCGTCGCTGCTGCATCCGAAGGTGATCTAGCTGAGGCGGCGGTCCGGTTAGCTGTGCAGCATGTTGAAGACCTGCCGTGATCTGCCTGAATACACAGCCCAAAGTTGCCGTCACCCCATCACGCATTCGCCGTTGTTTAAACCCTGATAGCCCGCCCAAACCCGACGGACTATGAGCTGCTGCCTCCCAACTCGTGTTTGTGGCAGGATCTACTGGTGGCCGGGCCGCCGTGTCAGCCCTACAGCTGCCTCAACATTCACCGGTGGGCCAGTAATTACAGCCCGTGGAGCTCCCCAAAAGCCGAGCCCTTTTTGCACGTCGCTCGATCATAGTTCTTGGCTCTTGTACGATCCTAAGACCCCAGCACCTCGAAGTTACGTTTGGATGCTTCATCCCAGGTTGCAAGGCATGTCCGTCTGCGCAGACCTCGCACTGTTATCGTCGAGGAGGTCCTCGGCACCCTGAGCCAATCCACGGCGGCGGCAAGTGCCGACAACTCCCATGCTGGCGAGGCCAGGTTCCCGCGGATCCAGACCACTTACTACTGCTGCTGCTGCTGCTGCTGCTGCTTCTACGACGATTACTGCTGCTACTACGGTTTGGGTTGTCGCCCTCCGTGGCGTTAGGTTTAGGAGTTTAGGTTTGGGTTGTCGCCCTCCGTGGCGTTAGGTTTAGGTTTGGGTTGTCGCCCTCCGTGGCGTTAGGTTTAGGTTTATTCAGCGGAGCTTCAGTCCTTCAGCAGGGGTCAGCCATGTCCATGTGGGTTGATGCCAAGTACGTGCAGCTTAGTTTCATCGGCCGAACAATGGAGATATGATTCTATGATCCTCGTCCTAGTGTGGTTCGGCCTGTGTTACAGACTGCAGACTGGTTTTGTGGCTGACACTTTCCTGATGCGCGGTGGATCCCTAAGCCCTAATAAGCCCCAGCCCAAACCATTTGTCCACCCTCGAATCGAAACCGTGTGTTCAACAGCAGCCAGGGCTAAGACCATGGTGAGTTTCGGCATGGATCGTATAGGGTGGAAAATCGGCACAGACTGCCTATTACATAGTCAAACAACCTGCGGTGTTCATGTTCAGCACAGGCAAGCGGAGCTTCAGTCCTTCAGCAGGGGTCAGCCATGTCCATGTGGGTTGATGCCAAGTACGTGCAGCTTAGTTTCTTCATCGGCCGCACAATGGAGATGTGATCCTCGTCCTAGTGTGGTTCGGCCTGCGTTACAGACTGCAGACTGGTTTTGTGGCTGACACTTTCCTGATGCGGGGAATCCTGGCCGTGCACCGTCGAGCTTGCGAGAGATCAGAAACTTCGGAGTCAAGCTCCAGCGAGGATTCAGATTCCGAAGCACGGGCTTCTTCTCCAGACGGCAGCAGCGACAGTGGTGCCTCTGATTCTTCTTCCAACGCTTGTGAGCGTGAGAGGCAGCATGTGGCGACACTGAAACGAAAACAGCAGACGGCAAAGGCTAGATCAGCCCTAGCAACAAAGCGTTTTCAAGGAATGAAGCAGCGAGGGGAAGACATTGCAACCCAGGCTGCAGAGACTAGCCGGCTGTCACAGATTCAATCGACGCTCTTCACTTCAGAGTTCTACAATAAAGACAGGGGAGGAATGTCGCGTAAACTCCGCTTGCGTGGAATCTACAGTTACTTTGAAGCTTTTGCAAGTTCTGTGTCTGCATTCTTTCGAAGAAAGCTGCAGCATGTCTTGAATGTGCGTGTGACTGATGATTGTAACCTGCGTATGGCCGAACGGAGCGGCAGCAGTGCAATCTATAACTGCATGAACTCGGTGCAGACAGTCCATGCCAGAACTTCAGCGGGGCGGATGGTGCATTTTCGCGTGCACCAACCGATGGTTCTCGTCCCAAATGCAACGGCAGAGGCCCTTCATCGTGCTGCATCTGCTTGGTGCGTGTGCACGCCATGGGGCCTGGGTTCTTCCTTGCAGCGTTTCGGTGTCCGCATGCCCGAACGCTGCGCTACCTTTCGTTGCGGCATTTGGGTGTTGGATTCCCTGAAAGCCAACATGAAGTTGTTTCGGCAGGAGCGAGCAGATCTTGAAAAGCAGCGAGAGGTGCAGTCCGCACAAGACTCTCAGGACATGCCAGTGGCGCTGCTCACGACTTGCAACATACATAAGTTGGCACTGATAAGGAAGCCCATGGTGCTGCAGCCGAAAGATGTGTGGTCGACTTTCGTTCGACTTGCGCATCTTTTCGAGAGCTTGAGCTTTCGACAAAAGTTCAGGCAAAGCCTGGCGTGCATCCTTTTGCAGTCCTTCCGAAGAGTCGAAGTGCAGAGACCCCCGGCAGAGCTGAGCATGTGGCAGCAACGCACTGCGACAATTTTCGCGCAGTCGGAGCCAGACAGACCGAAATACATCCTCGAGGCTGAGAATCTTTATGCAAGCTTTTGCAACGGCTCCCCAGATGAGGACGAGGTCGTGCACTGGTGCGTCGTTGGTCAATGTGACAAATGTGCAGGTTTGTCAGAAGACGAACAGATTGCACTTGCATTGAGAGCATTCTTGGGTTTGTTTGGCCAAGGGTACCGAACTCCGTTACTTCAGAGATGGAAACATTACGGTTCTGCGAGCAGATATATGTTCTGTGCGATTGCGCTGCACAAGATTCTGCCAAGGACACTGAAACACATGTCGACTGGCAAACCCGGAAGTAGGCGGGCCAGCAAAATCTTGACAGAAGCAGATGCCGCTGAGGACAGGATTGTTGAAGCTGCCTCAGATGATGATGGGCTGGATGTCTTCGCCGACGAGTCTTTCGCATCTCGCAACAGCCGGCGCTTGCGGCTTGTGCAAGCAGCTTTGGCAGAACCGAGCTTTGAAGACAACGTGACACTGCTCAGCTTGATATGTCGGCCCATTGACACTGCAATCAACGGACTAATGCAGAGAACAAGATTGCTGCACACCCTACGAACGGGCATCTTCCCTGATGCGAACGGTGCAGGCAAAGAACACCTTTCTTTTTTACTTCTTGGCAACTTGAGCATGTGTGTCATGATTTAAGGTAAGGTAAGTTGTAGTTGTACTATCAACTTTGTGTACCAGGTCGTGATGAGATCGAGACCAAGTGCAGGCATCTCTTCTTCAGATTCGCTTCCGGCGCTTTTGGGAATGGAGTCGTTTCAGATTTTCTTCATATCTTGACGAAAGACTACAAGGACTTAGACTTCATGGGGGTAAGGCCTGCGAAGAGTCGCTGGAAGGACCTTTTCTGTTCAGTTCTCTTCGGGATGGGAGAGAGCTGGCGCAGGTTTGTTCACTACGTTGACACATATCCTTGGCATCTGTTTCGGCTGTGCCACCTGTCCGAAGAAGATTTTTGGGTCCAGTGGAAACAGATCGAGTCTGGTTGCCAGGGCTGTGTCGATGTTGAACTCACGAAAGGTTTGCTCCTCGCCTGTCCTACGGACGGAGCTTGTCGGACAGACTTCTACCACCGGGTCAAAGCTCTCTTGACTGACTTAGCCACCTTCGCGCCGCTTTCCACTGATTCTGTGGAGACTGTACACGGGCACATCCAATCCAGAATCCACAAGTTCCGCAGCCGGCTGAAGCAAGCAGAAGCAAGCTCGGAAAGGACGCTCCTCATGTCTTTGATTGCAGAACAGAAGGTCACCTTGGAGATGGTCAAGCTGCAAACTCTTCCCAAAGCTCATTGCGTTGCTGCCATTCAGCGGACTGAGGCCAAAAACAAGAAAGGTCCTAGAACTGCGTTTAATCGTATTACTGGCTGGAATGTTTTTTTGCGTGAAAGCCTCAAAGACACGAAGCTCTCGAAGGGCGGTTTCCAGAGCAAGGATCGCGAGCTGGGGTCGAAGTGGCGGCAGATGTCGAAAACAGATAGAGAGAGGTACGAGCTCCGAGCTACATGGGAAATGTCGCGACGGGACCATTGGCTGAAGACCCCGCTGCCGATCGGCAGCAACGTTGACAACTGTGCCCAGGAGCTGGGGCACAGAATGCAGCACAAAATGAACCTGCATCGTTTGGGGTTGAACTTCAAACTTATGGAAGAACATCCTGCTTGGGACATGGGTCTTGCACTGAGCGATTCCCGTGGGGCTCTCCGGGGAGCATTCATAGAGCTGGACAAGACAGATGAAGACATCGAAGCTTATGTGCTGCCGCGGCTGGCATCTGTTGGGCCTTTGCAAAGCGATGTCAGCAAGGATCTTGGGCCGGGCGATTTTGCAGGCACTTGCCACGTGATACATGGGCAATGCGGAAAAGGCAAGCATCTACAGCAGGTGCAAGGCCTGGTGAAAAGCCTGGCTCAAGTCTTGAAGCGCTGCGGGTGGAGGAGCGGAGCACTGCTACATTTGTACACAGACGGCAGTGAGGAGGATGGCGAGGCTTCTGTTACCTGTTTCTTGGCATCCCAGGTTGTCCGGCCGACGCAGCATGTCTTCGTCATAGGGTCGCGGAGTGCAAACGACAAAGTGATCATTGAGCAGCAGGCAGGCTCAACCCGAGTGCCCGAGATAAGGACATCTGCTGAAGTGTTCGACATGCTATTGCAGATCCGAGGCGGTGAAGTGGAACGAAAACCTAGGGTTTGCCTTCGACAGCTGGAGTACGAGTGGGACCCTGTCACATGCAGCAGTTCTGGTGATGAGTTGTCCTTGTTGCAGGTGACAGTCTTGGAGGAGGGCCCCGTGAAGGTGCTGAATGGACCACAGCCCAGGCAAAGTAAAGGCAAGCGAAAGAAAAAGCTTCCATTTGGATTCGAGAAGTTCAGGAAGGGTGCCGCAGCACAGACGGTGATGGCACCTGCATCAGAGACGAAGTCCAATGCCGTGAGGTTGCTTCAGATGGCACTGCGTCCTTCGCGGGAGGTCAAGGCCAAGACAGATGTTGTGATGGCAGCGCAGCCGTCCTCATCCAGCTCATCAGAAGAATCGGTCAAGTCTTCAGTTTCGGGCGGAGCTGATGATTCTGACCCAGCTGATGATTCTGATGGAGATGCTCTTGACGAGCAGGTTGCAATGCCTTCGGCAGCAGCAGAGCAAAGTGCACGTGAGGTGGTCCCAGATGTTACGCTTGAAATCTTGCAAGAGGAGGAGACGAAGTTTCAGATCGTTGAAAAGAATGAAAGTCAACATGCGAGATCATCGACTTACTTTTCAAAAGATGTCGGGTTTACGATTGAGGCAGATCTTGCGAAGTCAGGACGCAGTTCATGCTTCCATTGCAAAAGCAAGATTTGCAAAAATTCACCACGATATGCATACCACTACAGCCGCTACAGGCCTTATGCGTGGCTTCACGCAGGCTGCGTGTTGGCTTTTGTGAATGCTGAACCAGCCACGAGGAAAGCACAGGCTTTGTCCATGTTGCGTAGGATCTCGGAGATGAGAGCAGACCAGCCTGAGCTTGCAAGTTCAGCCGGTGAGCTCGTTCGACACTTGCAGCAGTGAGCTGAAAAAGCCATCCGTGCGCCGATGTTGTCTGTTGCCGAAACATCGTTCGAGGTTGATTCCAAAAACAAGATACCCCTGGGTTTGCAATACCTGCAAAGCCCTGCAGCCTAAACATCTGGAATCCGTTTAACTCGGCAGGCGCCGATGCAGTTCATGCTGCGCGGCGTGCTGGAAGATGGCGAGGAAATTGGCCTCGAACTGGTGCCAGGGTATCGTCTGCGCATGCTGAAGCTCAAGTGTCTTTACTTGGATGATATATTTGTGCATGCATTTCCTTCTGGGTCGTTGTTGTATTTCTTCCGGCTGCAGGTTCCCACTTGGCGTAGGGGATGGATGTCTTTTCAACCCAAAGCTGTGTGGAACTTCAAGTTGAAACTGATCTTGGGCCCAATATCCTTAATCCCACGTACATCCCAAAATAAGCCTTACTACTCGAAACTCGCAAGTCAAGTATCTGAAGGACTCGCGCCGAACCAGAACGAACGAAGCACAACAACATCAGGTCATCTGATTACGGCTCCACGAACACCAGGGGCAGAGTGTACATCCTCATGGTTCGGTGTGATCAATGCGATGAAGCTGACTTCGATCACATGCTGCATGTGATTCAGACGACGTAGGAGCCCCAGACTCCCCTCTCGTACAGATTCACGCTATAAGCCCTTGCAGTGCCGCAAACCACGCACGTAAGACAAAGCAGGTTTCGAGACGTTCACGAACGAGTCAGTCTGGATGCCATCTCCGCCATCGCGGCGGATTGGGGTGTGCCCTTGTTTCCGGAAGCAGCCAAGGACGCACCGCTTTGCACCCTAGCGTGTGCCTTCCAATTTGCCATTCGGTCAACTGATGTCCCCGGTCACTGCTAGGAGGGCAAAACGTCCAGCCGCCAGCGGCAGCATGATGAGAGATTGACGCAGCGGCTTTTGCTGCCCGGCACGCGCCGCTTCAGTTCAATCCTTAGCGATTCCATGTGGAGACGGCTGAACAAGCGCCAACTGTTCTCCTTGGACATCAACATGGCTTACCATTCCCAGGACGGGCTCGATTTCATGCTCGTACTCGTATGAGTATTATATGATGTTCAGATGTTCATGATCTGTAGTCCAGAACTTACAGCCAGCTTAACAACTGAAATGAAATAGTCAGCTCAGTTGAGTCGAGCCATCACTGGCAATGGAGTGGGAAACGACTGATCTTTCGAAAGTTGCAAGTAACACAGGCACGATTCACGAGCTAGTTCCTTTCCTGTTTGCTGTTTGCTGTTGCTAACTGATTCGATGTTGAACGATGCGTATACCTATATCCGTATACCAACACCTCGTAACTTATAGCCTTATAGCTTATAACTTATAACGAAAGCTTGACAACGACTTGTAACTTGTATCTTATCATTCTTATCTTATCTTATCTCTATTATATAGCTTATATCTTGTTGTCTTAGCACTAACCAAGACTTGGCCCGACACCGTGTCACACTATCTAAACCCACCTAGACCGAAACCGTGTGACACCGTGTCAAACCGTGTCGGACACAAAACCACACATAGTGTCGAATAGTGTCGAACAGTGTCGAATAGTGTTGGAGCGAGACTCCGTGTGACACCGTGTCGCGCTATCTGAACAAATACCGTGTGACACCGTGTCAAACCGTGTCGAAGGGTATAATATATATATATATAATATATATATATATATATATAATATATATATATATATAATATAATATAATATAATATAATATAATATAATATAATATAATATAATATAATATAATATAATATAATATAATATAATATAATATAATATAATATATATACATATATAATATATATACATATATAATATATATATATATATATATATTCACATCATACAATGCATACTATATGTAATATGTTTGATATGGTACATTACTTATATTATAGATCTATACGTAGTGTATAGTAGATAATATACATAGTATTTAACATATAGACTGCAAAGTTATAATACGTTTTCTAGGATATAATTTTGTAACATCTTAGTGGCGTATTTATGGTCTATAGTGTTGATGTGAATACTTAGTGGACAGTTCGCCTTGGAGAAGCATCCTAAGAAACATACGCAGTTCATGACCGGTGCGAGAGTGTTGCACTGTTGGTCTATGCACTCAGCAAAACTTCAGCATTACAGTCACGACGCCCATATGTGTAAACATGACAACATGCTTCCAAAAGATTCCTTGATTCAGCCATGGACGACTGCACTAGAACTTTCAGCTTGTATCACACAGACGAATGACCCCAAACGTCATTTTGAAACTGGTTTCTTGTATCGTGCCACTGTCAAGACTCGTGAAGGTCAGGGGGTACCCAGCGGAGGGCGCTGTCGTGGACTTGAACCGCGCTTCGGCTGCATCCATGTTCTCGGAATGACGGGTCAGTTGATGTAATCTAATATAATGTAGTATTCTGTATTCAGGCTGACTCTACATGCAGGCTGCCATCTGAGCGAACACGATGCGTTCAGTGTATATATATATATATATATATGTATGAAGATATTATGTGCATATAACATCAGTGATGCTTTCACTATAGAAAAACCCAAAGCGCACCCGGGTGCGCTTTGGATTTTTCCAATGAAAACGTGCTTTTGGCACGAGCAGGCAAGAAACCCAAGGTCCATGATTTAATCACCTCATAAACACAAGTGAAACATCCAAAGCGCGACCTTTGCTTCCACTGAAAATCTGGTTTGTGCCTTGGAAGCAAGAAACAAAGGCCCCATGATGCAAGCACGTTTTCATTGGAAAAACCCAAAGCGCACCCGGGTGCGCTTTGGATTTTTCCAATGAAAACGTGCTTTTGGCACGAGCAGGCAAGAAACCCAAGGTCCATGATTTAATCACCTCATAAACACAAGTGAAACATCCAAAGCGCGACCTTTGCTTCCACTGAAAATCTGGTTTGTGCCTTGGAAGCAAGAAACAAAGGCCCCATGATGCAAGCACGTTTTCATTGGAAAAACCCAAAGCGCACCCGGGTGCGCTTTGGATTTTTCCAATGAAAACGTGCTTTTGGTGCGAGCAGGCAAGAAACAGAAGGCCCATGAACTAATGACCTCAGAAACACAAGTGAAACATCCAAAGCGCGATCTTTGCTTCCGCTGAAAATGTGGTTTGGGGCTTGGAAGCAAGAAACAAAGGCCCCATGATGCAAGCACGTTTTCATTGGAAAAACCCAAAGCGCACCCGGGTGCGCTTTGGATTTTTCCAATGAAAACGTGCTTTTGGGGCGAGCAGGCAAGAAACAGAAGGCCCATGAACTAATGACCTCAGAAACACAAGTGAAACATCCAAAGCGCGATCTTTGCTTCCACTGAAAATGTGGTTTGGGGCTTGGAAGCAAGAAACAAAGGCCCCATGATGCAAGCACGTTTTCATTGGAAAAACCCAAAGCGCACCCGGGTGCGCTTTGGATTTTTCCAATGAAAACGTGCTTTTGGCACGAGCAGGCAAGAAACCCAAGGTCCATGATTTAATCACCTCATAAACACAAGTGAAACATCCAAAGCGCGACCTTTGCTTCCACTGAAAATCTGGTTTGGGGCTTGGAAGCAGGAAACAAAGGCCCCATGATGCTTGTACTTTTTCTCTGGAAAAACCCAAAGCGCACCCGGGTGCGCTTTGGGTTTTTCCAATGAAAACGTGCTTTTGGCACGAGCAGGTAAGAAACAGAAGGCCCATGAACTAATGACCTCAGAAACACAAGTGAAACATCCAAAGCGCGACCTTTGCTTCCACTGAAAATGTGGTTTGGGGCTTGGAAGCAAGAAACAATGACCCCATGATGCTTTTACTTTTACTCTAGAAAAACCCAAAGCGCACCCGGGTGCGCTTTGGGTTTTTCCAATGAAATATGCTTTTAGGATGAGCTTGAGGTGTACAAATTGCCACATCCATGTCTGTTGCGCTTGAATCAGTTCATGTCCAAGGCAGTGCACAGCGATTCGCGACATATGCCAGAGATCGGCTTCCAGCCATCGTGTCGTCCATGCGTCTTTTCGACTGCAAGCGCTTGCAGCTGGTGTCTGGACAAGAACTGATGGGGATCCAGGGCTTCGACCTTTCACAGCTCAAGATCGCACAGCCCAGCTACCGGCTCTACAACCTGATGGCAGGCGACGGTTCTCATAGGGGGAAACCAGTTCGATGTTGCAGTGCAAATAATATCGAACAGTGCAAATGTTCATAGGTTTGACTCATATCTTTTTTTAGGAATAACATTCTATTCAAGCACATTATTGAAGTCCATCTACATCCAGATCCACGTCTATGTGCATAGCATCTGTGGTTATGTGTGTGAGCGCACATGTCATGAGGCATGTGTGTACTTATCTTGCGCACCGCTGGGCCACAAGCTGAGCAGCTAGGTAGCTTGTCAGAACGGGCATAGTGCAGCAGCTCAGATCACAGAGCAGAGTATGAGCAAGGACCAGCTCAGATCACGGAGCGGAGTATGAGCAAGGACCAGCTCAGATCACGGAGCGGAGTATGAGCAAGGACCAGAGCTCAGATCACAGAGCAGAGTATGAGTAAGGACCAGAGCTCAGATCACGGAGCGGAGTATGAGCAAGGACCAGAGCTCAGATCACGGAGCGGAGTATGAGCAAGGACCAGAGCTCAGATCACGGAGCGGAGTATTGAGTATGAGCAAGGACAGTAATGCATTAGAGTAGCTTCTGGTTTGTTTAGAACGGGATTTGTGTCCTGCCGGCAGTGGCCGTCAGAACCTAAATTCAGCTCTCAGGATCTCTTTGGCGTGTTCGGGCTTTGAGGTGTTTTGCAGGATGCATCCAAACAATTCTGACGGTTCCGAACGGTGTCCAAGTATTCAGGGACACTGCTGCGTAAGGTCCCAAGAATGTGCCGATAGTTCCTGAGATTTTTGCAATACTTCCAAAGCCCCTGTGAGCAATCAACCACACATAAACAAGCCACAGAGCATGCCAAACAATACATGTTTATTGTTCGTCTGTGTCGTTTCGCGGATGAGACACAACACGTTCCGTTAGTGTCTTGTTCCCTGTGAGGTAATGCCATGACAGTGAGCGTCCTTACGGCATGCGTGGTTGGCTTGCAAGCGTTTGCTCTGCCGAGCAGTATTTCTGACGATGGTACGTTTGGGCGACCCCCGCTGCGAGCGCCGGCTGTGTCAGATGGCATTATGGTCAGCGATAGTAGCCAGAGCAGCGACAGTAGCGACAGTGAGGGCACATCTGTTTCCCGGTCTTTGACAGAGTGAAACTCTGACTCGAGGTTTAGCTCATCACGATGATTGGCAGATAGAGAGGATTTTGATTACGAGGCCTCGTTGGATACTCTTGTAAAGCCGGGAGTCTGAGCTATGAAATGGAAGACCTAATTTATGCTTATACACTTATACAGTACAAAGTATACTGTATATAATACTACTACTTATGATGTAAGTGTCAATGTGTATAGTATCTCGGATAGCAGATTTGATTTGAACGATAATTGAAGTAGTCATCCCCATAAGCCTCGAAGACATGCGAAGAGCTCTGGCCGATGGCATCACGAGAGGTTTTGTTGGGGTCGAGACCGAAGAGCTTGATGTCGAAACGCCTGTGCTCCTAAGCTTGAGACTTGCATGTGTCGGTGTGTCGGTCGTGAAACAAAGTCATGGTCTAGGCAGCTCGATGTGCATGTTCGGAGGATGAGGAAGAGATCGTTTGTTGCTTGAAGAAGTCCTCAACGCAAAGTTGTGTATGAGAGCCGCATCAAACATCAGTCATGTTTTGAAGGTAAGGCATGATTTATGTTTAAAAGTTCTGTGCGACCGTCTTCCTTCACATCGGTCCCGCATTGCGAGAAGTATTGGATATGATGGGCCGTAGATCTTGGGCCCGAAGCCCAGCAGTCCCAGCGTGTGCCAGCGCCGTTCTTTGTTGGACGCCTGACCAATATCATGAGTGACGTCGTGAAGGATGAACCTCAGACGGATGATGAGGCAGATGAGCAGACCTTCGCGATAGCTTTCAAGCCCGGTACGACGTGCAACACTTGTGAGCAGGAGTTCGGGAAGCCCGACGAGGACTGCAGTGGGCCCATGACAAGCCCTTTGACACCCCCCGTTGTCCTGCTCAAAGTAGATATGGCTAGAGCCAGGGCTGACTTTTTAGTTTTGAATTCCAGGACATGGCGTGTGGGGCATGGTTGAGACATTAGGGGATTGAACAAGGAAACCCCCGGCCACGCCTATAACGACGACGGTAAACATAATACCATGCGTAATCAGAAAATCAAAATTAAATTATTGGATCGCAACCCAGTGGGCCCAGATTCTGAGCACTAAGCCCTGAAAGCGGCACCCTAAAGGTTGCATGAAACAGATCCCTGCAAGCAGCCCACGAGCACCTGTCAAGGACCCCACTGTCAGCTCACTTATCCTGTCAGGATTTTCCGCCCGAGGCGGAAATGGAGCCGGAGATCTTGCTGCCAGTGCGGCAGTTCGCTTGCACATGCAAGCAGTGCGTGTACGTTCACCGAGGCGGGTTCCTGGGATTGCAAGTTGACCACTCCGGTCAGGGTGCGTCTCATACGTAGAGACATGGGGCCACACTGGGTGCGTCTCATACGTAGAGACATGGGGCCACACTCCGGTTGCTAAACATCATGAATCATGCCTTTCAGTGCGTCATGATTCATGATGCAGAGCGGGGCGGGGAGGCTAGGAGACTTGGAGGATCGACTTTTACTCCGGGCTTATTTTGGGGCTGACTCTGAGAATCGGCGAAGAATATGACGAATCATGCGCCCATCCCCCTCTCACGCTATACTCCAGGTCCAAATCAATCGCGAGAACAGAGGCCCAGATCATCCAGATCCGACATCCAATCAATGCATTCCGGCAGGATCCTTCAAGAAAATGACTTTGGTGGAGCTGAACAGGAAGATGCGAGAGAACAAGGACGTCAAAAAGAAGCCATGTCCTCGGGAGCCAGTACCAGAAACAAAGCATGGCTTAGAATTCATCGAGATTTCGAGAAAATATTCGAACTTTGGTTTGTGAGTTGGTGCTAAACTACGTCACTTGAAGCAGAAGCCAGACATTATCGTGAAGATAGGACGGACATTTCAGGCCTCTCGAATACTGATTAAACTCGGCTATAGATTACGATTCTAATTCCTTGGCAGACTTGGTCATGAGTTGAGGTTCAAGGCTTTGCGCCGCGAGCAGCTCCGCAATCGAATCTTGTATCCAGGACGGGTGGGGTATATGACCCAAACATGACCGAGTGAGGATCCGACATTGAAGTTCGACTACCATGTCCCTATAGCAGAGATTCTGCAGGAAAACGCGCGAGGCACGAGATGGTCGATATGAAGACCTTCGAGAAGAAGGATGAAACCTTCCTGGAGATCGCACAGGACTGGAGTTGATGGGTTCTGTAGTGTAGTCGAGTTGATGATGAGCGCAAGTATTGTAGTCTAAGTCTAAGAGTCGCACTTTGAGTTTGTGAATCTAGCTGGACCTCACATGTCAGACCGGCGATTGGAAGAGCGTGGACAGAATTGTGCAAGAGCACAATGTCGAGCACAAGTACAAGACGCCCAAGGCGAAGCTTAACTACGTGCAGAAGGTCTTGAAGCTCGAAATCACGTTGGACGACCAGAAAAGGCCGGGAGTCGTCTTCGGCGACGAGGACCCCGAGGTCAAGAAAGTGAAGTTCGGCCGGCGCCTGTCACATGCCAAGGTGCACTCCAAGGAGGTGGGCAACAATGAGGAGATGGAGGCTGAGGCAAACAAAGCTTCGTCATCAGTGGCATGCAAGATGGAGCAGAAGGACAAGGATTTTTGAAAAAAAGCAGATTCGATGTTGAGCTCTTGGGTGTGGGTAGAGGGATGCAACGAGATGTGGAGTCCTTGAAAACAACAATTTGTGATTCGGTGTCGAAAGCCTTGACAGGGAGTGCAGCCGGTTCTGGATGCCTCTGACAGAGACTCCAACGGCGATGCCGGCTCCGACTCCGATTCCTCTTGCATCTTCAACAAGCCGGCAGCGGCACCCGCGTCATCTTCTTCCAAGGGCAATCAGACAGCAGAAGCGCCGAAGAAGCGCGAGGCTCTCCATCTAATGCAAGTGTTCTGTCCAGGTGATTGAGCTTGTTGTTTGCACGAAATTGCTGTAGTTCAGCAGCACGGAAAGGTGCGACAGTATGAAGTCTACCATTGTGGTGTTGGTTTCGGCCTTGCCAGAGGCTTCGAACAGTAAAGTTTTTCAAATCATGGGGTTTCAGTGGCTCGGGTGCGGAAGCCGTCTGCATACAGGGTTTGTTGCGTAAGCATGACGGATTCTCGACTCTCTAGACCAGGTTAAAGCTTTTGCAAGGTCTGTTGTGATTCTTGTGATAGGATATCTCATCTCATCGGCCCAACAGCCCAGCAAGTTAGCAGTTTACAGGACGACGTCATCGTGTCCAGGAGGAAAAGTGGCAAATCCGCCCCCGAGATAAAGGTGAAGACGGAAAAGGTGAAGACGGAGGCTTTGGGCCGATTCTGATCCTCCCTCCCTCACTCGCTCACTCTCGTTCTCTCCCTCTTTCTCTCCCTGTCTCTCACTCTCCCTCTATCGATTTCTCTCGTGCACTCTCACTCTTGTGACTCGACTCTTGTGTGTCTCTGATGAAGCAGGTGACATGAGCAACACTTTCGGAGTTGGTACGCGCATTCTGGGATTGTTTGTGCTCCGGGATTTCTTTGTAGCATTGCATAGCATGGCACACCCTAAATGTGAGTGAGCCCGATCCCTTGAATCTTAATCAGGCTTTCAGGGTTTTAGGCTAGAGTTTGAGGTTTTTTGGGGATGTCGGCCTTTGACGGCTGAGTGGTGTTTTTTAGGGCTTCTGGTGCTGTCAGCTTGGGGTTCTTAGGGTTTGGGGTTGGCCTGTAATTATGGAGCTGTTTCATTTCGACCGCATTAAAAAGCCCTGGTCGCGGGAAGTGAGGTGTTGTTCGTTGGGAAGTGAGGTCTGATGTCTGGGGTGTCGTGCGACGGAAGAGCGACACAAAGTTGCTTCATGATGCTCTTTTGTAGGCAGCCTGATGCCCATGATGCTCATCCCTGTGTTCAGGCTCGATCATGTGTATGCGAAGATCTGTGTGTATATGTATGTGTGTATGTGTGTATGTATGTATGTATGTATGTATGGATGGATGGATGGATGGATGGATGGATGGATGGATGTAATGTATGTATGTATGTATGTATGTATGTATGTACGTATGTAAATGTACGTATGTACGTATGTACGTATGTACGTATGTATGTATGTATGTATGTGTGTCCTAAAGCCTAAAGCCCTAAACCCTAGAGCTGGAAGGACACAAAACGGCACAATTATCTGGATCACCTACAATCGATCACTAATCTCAACTTGCCGAGTGTCCTTTCAGCTCTACCTACCCCCCACACACACACACGCACACATATGTATGTATGTATGTATGTATGTATGTATGCATGCATGCATGCATGCATGCATGCAACTTTAAAAGTTGGTTAAGATCCAGGCATCGGTATGTTCGACTGTTTTGGGGTTGTCTACAGTCTACACAGTTATACAGTTATACACATGTATTTATGTCTGTGTGTGTGTGGCTGGGCCGCTGGTCTTTCGTCCTTACTTTACTCTAATGGTCGCGTTTCTTGTGCGATTTGTGCGTGGCATCCCGCTGGGGGCGCTGCAACGTACAACAGCGATGTTAATCCAGAGTACCAGAGACAAAAGAGTACCGTTTCACATTTCCGCACGGACAGGGGTGCAGGGCATCGGTCTCGCATAACCAAAGCCGCGCAGTCTATTCGAGTCGGGAGTCCATTGTGAATCGGCGGCAACTTGCTTCTTGAGAGTCCTTACTATATTACCTGCTCTCCCGCACTACCTAGTATCAAGAAACTTCACATTAATGTCAGTCAGGCTCAATTTGGTCCCCCTGGCTTTGGAATCTCAGCGTTATAGCGGACGGTTCGGCATGGTTTGCAGCTGTGTGGGACTGTTTTGATCCTGCTGTGACTGTTCCCGAAAGCGTTCTCAAACGACTCCTGGAGGTAGGTTGTAGAAGTCCAGTAGAGTCCAGTATGTTCTTTGCGTATCATCAGAAATCAATCGGCCAGTATGTCAGTACATGCGTGACAGGATGAATCGGGGAAGAGGAAGAAGCCTGCGACGACGAGGTCGGATGATCCTCCTTCAGCCAAGAAGGCCAGGCGAAGCGAGACTTCGATAGAGGAGTTGCGCCTGCTTGTCGGGACCGTGACAGCGGAAGGCATGTTGAAGCAGAAGCCGGGCTGTCGACCTGCAGATGTGACCAACAAGGCGGGCAAGGCCAGCGCCCTGTCGGAGGAATGGCTCAAAGATCCCGAGACGGCGGACATTGGAAAGGAGGCTAAGTCGGCATCGCAGCTGCTCCTGGAAATGCTTGCTTTGACAGGCAGTATCAGCGAGTCCTGCCGAGCAGCAGTGGGCGACGCGGAAACAGCGAATCACTGGAAGTCCAGCATCAACAGCTTTAGCAAGGACAACGCGAAGACTTGCATTGTCGCAATTGCAGAGAAGTTGATCCAGGAGCGACCATTCTACTTGTGCCTATTCGCAGTGGGTGCAACAAGTCATTCAGAAGCAGTCAGGAATCGACGGTAAGCTCCATGTCAAGTCAATTTAGATGATTTGTTATGTTGGGACTTGGCCTCTCGGCCTCAAGCTCCGACGTGGCGGGGAGGGGCAATAACACTGTCGAATGCTCTCGGCTTGGATGAGGCAACTCTACACACCGAAGCTTGGTTGTTTCTGAAGACTCTCTCTCGTCTCGCCTCACCCTCAACCCTGAACCCTAACCCCTAAAACCCTAAACCTTCCTCGAGATCCCGTGAGCATTCAAACACACGCACAAACACACTCACACACACGCAACTAACATTCCATACTTCGCATTCCTGGGTTTGTTCGAAGTGGCAAAGATTCTTTCAATATGGCAGGAGGACTGTGCCCTCTTCCTGGATTTCATCCGTTGCGCGGAGCCCTCCCCAGGCTCCTCAGCAGCGTGTGTGACGCTGCACGACTTTCGGGAGAATTTCAGCGAGAAGGATCTGCTGCTCCTGCAGGCTTCCTCCTTGAACGCCTTCTTCGATTTGTTTCGGGATGCGACATCGTTCGACAAGTTTGATGCTGCGTTGAAGCCCAGCACCTTTCATCCGGAGATCGCGAGGCTGGGCCACCTCGCTTCAAGCTTTGCGTAAAGGAAAGTACGAACACGAAACAGCTCGAAATTGCAAAACATGAGTGCATGAGTTGGTAACAAACGCCTGGCTGCCTTGATTTCAAGGATCAGCTTCGAGACGTTGCAGCCGGCAACATTGGAATCACCCGATGTGGCATGGAAGAACGATAGCGGGCTGGCAACACAGGCCGTCTTGGACCTGGCCTACCTCCACCTTCTCCGGCTGAGCCAGCAGCCCGCGGATTCCATGGATGCAACACAGCGGCGGGACATCAAGATGATCATGTCTAGGTGTGGGAAGTTGAGCATGCGGCTTCGGCTCTTGCAGCGGTCGAGCGCCTTGATTAGGCTCGGGCTGTGTGCAGAAACATCAAGCATCATTCCACACGGTGATGTAGATGGCAGAATCGTGAAAGTGTTCGTCGTGCAAGCTTGTATTTTGAAAACTCATCATTCAAACAGTCGGTTGCTGATGGCAGGAAGGCCCACGCGGATGCTTCTCAGATTGCGCTGGACACCTGCTCTGTGGAATCAAGTGTCAAGGATGCTGAGGTCATCTTGTCAGAACTCCAGCAGCTTCGGGGTCTTCTCGAAGCTGCAAGCAACGACCACTCCAAGGCTGATGGCTTGAACCTCCGCCCGTATGCTCGGGCAAAGGAGGTGTTGTCCTTGTTGCCCGAGACCTCTGATGCAGAGTCGCCTGCAGCTGCTGCGAAAAAGGCCCTCGGCGAGGAGCTGCCACAAGTGGCAGCTGCAGCTTTGTCGCTGGCAACTTCGTTGCAGGGTTCCGCTGGATTGGCAGAGTTGTTGAGCTGGTGCGATCAGCAGTTCACCGGCGACGCACTGGTCTTCAGTGCATTGCTGCAGGAGGAGATCCTGCCGATGTTGCAAGCAGGCCGAGCTGACCGACAGGGTTGATGGATTGATGGCTGCAGGGTGTGCTGTAGCGTTGCGGCGTTGCGTTGACTAGACTACAATCGCAGTCGTAACTATAACATAGTATAAAGTTATATAAGTTATAAAGTAAAATTTTGTAACCGTACAGGGCCTTATTTAAGGAGAAGCTGCACAACTTAACAACTATACGTTCACGAATTGCATCATGGCCTCCGATAGGACATCTGCTCCGGCAAGTGTCCATCACGGGAAAAGGCCAGCGACAAGCCAAGATGGTTCTGGGGATGCTGAAGGAGCTGATGACACTGCCATCCATGCATGGAACAGTGGCGGTGGCCGAGACCGCCAACTTCGACAAGACGCTGGTTTCGGCCAGTAGGTGCGTTGCGGTTTGCAAAGACCTGGACCCCGCCGAGTCGCCGGATTGCACCTTCTTCCGGCCGTTGCTGCCAAAGATCGTTGGCATCCGCGATCGCATCACATCGTCGATCTGTCATGCGATCAAGACTTTGCTCGCGCAGGTAGGGTATGTCAAGCAGAAGTTCTACAGGTATATAGTTCAACTACGGTAGCTCAGATCATTGACTCATACAGATACAGGACATTTATCATTCCTCCATCCTTTCATTCATTCGTCATTCATCCATTCACCAATTCATCCATTCCTTCACTCACTCTCTGGTTTCTTCCCTACAGGCGCAGGCGCAGGCCGGTGATGACATGCAGAAGTTCACGAAGTATGTCAATGGGCAGTTCCGATCATTTGCTCAGTATGTTCCTGAGGCCAAGGAGCTCGTGGAGGGTGCTCGCCATTTGGGTGAGGTGTTGCTGGAGCTGAAGCAACGAGTTCTTGATTTCAAGAAGCCAATGGTCTTGAAGGCTTCGGAAGTGCAGCAGCAACACGGTGTTGTTGTGCGTGCATGCGCCTTGGACCCGGAGCTCTTGCGAAGCAGCGGATTCGGACCCTTCGTGGAGAACTGCCTTTCCGAGTTTCAGCTTTCCATGGAGGAGTTGATCGGCACGGAAGACATGTTGATTGAAGGCCTGGAGAAGCTGATGCACCCCTACCAGCCATTTGCTTGCAATCAGAGTCGGTCCCAAAACCTGAACCCCCTGAGCCTTTCCTTCCTCAAAACCCGCCATCTACAAATTGAAGCCCTTTTCCAGGTCCATTCTCGACGTGAGCCACTCGTGGCAGGAGGACAGCATCCGAGCCTTGGTGGAGATGCCGGATTTCCCCGGCGACAGCGACAGCATGATCCGTCAGATGCAGGCGCTGGAGCATGAATGGACACCGCTGATCGGTTTGGGCAAGGCGACAGGCGGCAAGAGCGAATGGACCGAGCTCTACGAAAGCTTCATCCGGGTCGCAGGAAAGATCCAGGACCGATGGCCGTGAGCATCATGAGTCAGTCGTGAGTGAGTTGAGTGCGGCACAAGGCACCTTTCATCACTTAGTTAATGCTCTGTAATTCTGCAACTGATAAATTAAAGCATGATGCCCTCTGAACCGGAGGAGCTGAAGCTGAAGGCTGGGCTGATCGGCGTCAACATGGGCCTTTGTGAGCTGATCATCAATGCCACGAAGTATGACGTGCAGAATGCATACCGTGACATGCTGTCTGTGGCCACCGGCTGGGAGGTCCAGGCTCAGATCCCTCAGAGCCTGAAGCACAGAGTGGAGGGCGTGATCAAGCAGCAGCTCGCTGTGGAGAAAGGCGGCAACTCCGACCGCGAGAAGGGCTCGGCCGAGAAGCAGCAGCATCACAAGAAGGAAAAGAAAGACAAGAAAGAGAAGAAGGACAAGAAGATCAACGGCTAAAGCTGTGGTGTGCCTCCAAACGGATGCACTGAGTTTTGAGTTTTGACTGCTTCGATGGCGGACAACCGCCGCTGTTCTCAGCACAAGAAGATCAGCGGCTAAGCTGTGGTGTGCGTCCACACGGATACACTGAGTTCTGACTGCTTCGATGGTGGACAAAAGCCGTCGTTCTCACTGCAGTAGTGCGCGGTAGAGCAGAGTAGAGTCAAGTGAGTAATCAATACTAGCCGCAGTGGTGGTGGTAGCAGTAGAAGCAGTAGCATTACTTGCAGCAGCGGCAGTAGTGCACACTAAACCCTAAACGCTCTCTCTCTCTCTCTCTCTCTCTCTCTCTCTCTCTCTCTCTCTCTCTCTCTCTCTCTCTCCCAGGCATTCGAAACGTCAAGCCCGGCTGCAGACACAATGATGATTGGAATCTGCCCTAAACCCTAAACCCAAATCCCAGATTTAGCAGCCCAAACACCTAAACGCCTAAACGCTGCACCACCACGGTTGAACCCGCATAAGTTCCCTGACCCCGAAAATCCTTAAACCCCTATCGCTACCCTGACCCCTTAAGCCTAAGCCCTGGACCCAAACCCCAAACCAAACCCTAGATCCTAAACCCTGATTCAACGCCACGAAGGGCGAAAACCCAAACCTAAACCTAACGCCACGAAGGGCGACAACCCAATCCTAAACCTAACGCCGCGGAGGGCGAAAACCCAAACCTAAACCTAACGCCACGAAGGGCGAAAACCCAAACCGTAGTAGCAGCAGTAATCGTCGTAAAAGCAGCAGCAGCAGCAGTAGTAAGTAGTAGTAGCGAGCACTAGATTCCAGGTCAGGCTTTAGTGCCTGCCTATGGGAACAATTCCTATGTTGTCAGGCCAAAACGGACATCTAAATACCGACTCTATAAATAACCACATGAACTATGGACGTAGATCTTTAAGGAAGCCAGCTGAAGTGGAGCCTTGCCTGTTGTGTGCGAGTGTGAGTGACGAAACCCTGAAGCCTAAACCAATAGGAGCCTGGTCGTCGTTCCCCACATGTTCCCGCGAGCCACAACGTCTAGCATCTGTGCACTGTCCGGCATGTCTAACAAGTTGCAGCGTCTCTTCCGGCATTCCCCGACAAATGTCGGAGTGCTTCACCCCGCTCCGAAACTTCTGCGCGAACCGATTGCAGCAGCGCTCGAATTTTCGGATGGTGTTCTTTCTCCGCTCAAGGTTTGGGGTTTACGAGTGGTTTAGGTATGCAGATCTTCGCATAGAGTCCGAGTCTGAGCGCTGGAATCCCACACCAATCCAAGACCAACCCAACCACCAATCCAACCACCAATCCAAGACCAATGCAACCACCAATCGACCCCCCAACAGTAATACAACCCGAAAACGATTATAACTTTTACTTGTTTAATTAAGCAATACAATGCTTAATTAAACAATCATTGCTTAAATGTTGTTGAAAATAACACATCTTAATTAAGCATGGTATTTCTTCTTGCAAGATCGATCATTCTTGCTACATGGGCCGATCGATGAATCGTTGAGCATGATGTAATGTTTGTCATGGATTTTTTGGGAGTTGCGGCAATGTTTTTTGCGAGAACCGAACAATTGTGCGGTGTGTGCATGCATGCTTGCAGGTGATCATGGTAAGCAGCTTGCAGTGCAGTGTGCATGGAACATGCAGCAGCAGATTATAATGATCCATGTTGCAGCTTCTCTAAACCAGTTTTGCAGTATATACAGAGTTTAGATCCGGGCAGCATGGAGTTCGATTTGAAAAGCAGTCCGAGGGCGAAGAACACGCTCTCTCTTATATCCATGTTTCAAAACTGCGCTACGTTACGGTGCATTCTCTGGCTGTTTTGTTCATGGCGTAAGTCCTTCCTTCCGGTTCCGGCCGGAACTCGCTCCAGAACGCGGCCTGGAAGGCCCAGGGCTGGCTTTTAGAACGCCCGAAAGTGCGCGCAAAGTCCATGCAAAATACGGCCTGGCAGGGTCAGAGTTTGCATGCTGGGCTTGCTGAGCTGCCAGAATTCCAAAACTTTCTCGCTTCATTCGAATTGCGCTTCACATGGAAATTCGAGTTCTTTCAGCTGTGAACAAACTTCATCGGAGCAGCGTCGAAACGATTGCGGCGTGTATGCTGCCAGCGCCTACATATGACCTTCATGTGGCTCAATTTTATGATAGCGTCGTGCGTTGAAAGACATGGGTTTGTCATGAATGTCGATCCATGAGCCTTTGAGCTCGTAAGTTTTGTTGTTTTTGCTTAGTTTTTCAATTGAAGTTCCTGCATCATCTTCAATCCATACTTTGCCTCCCGTAAAGTTTCCGAGAGTGAGAGCATGGTTCAATTTTCCGACCATGTTTTGCATGTCGCGATGCAGTCCGACTCGAGGATTGAGCAGCACTGCTATGGAAGTCCAAGTTCGATTTGGAAAGCGATGTCGCATGAAACGGTTGACTGCAATGCATGCTTCTTTCATTGAGGAAGCTTTGGACACTCTGGGAGCATTGCCTCCATGAGCGAACAAACCTAAGGTGCAGTATCGAGCAAATGCTCCAGTTCCTATGCCTCGTTGCCGACCCCGCCATGTCCATTGTGGCGACCAAGCATCGAGCAAGTCAACGACATGCTCTTCGGAAGGCGTTTGTATGACAGCTTCACATGCGGATGAAAGTTCCGGGCTCATTTTCGTTCATCAAGAAGATTAGGGCGGGGCGACTGGCCCAGGATTGAAGTCTCGAAGCTGGCGAATGGCAAGAGGCACGGGAGGTCGAGTCAATTTGGCTTTGGGTTCGGCACTGCCTCTTGGAACCGGAAGTGCATGTGCATGTTTCAACAGAGTTTCGGTTCCATCTGTGGCTCGAACAACCATGGAATCAATGCTGGCAACATCGCGAGCAGGTCCGTGCTGCGGTTCGAAGCTTCTTCTTGCATTTGTCGGAGCCCTGAAGGCGCCCGCTTCTTCTAATCGGCGTTTGCGGCCTTCCGTAAGCTCCTTGTTGCGCTGGAACTTGGCTGCGTTATCTTGATAGACACGGAAGGTGGCTGCCGGCATCGTCTCGACATCCTCGGGGGCTACCGTCACCGCCGCATGCGGGCGGGCATTGTAGGCCTCCGCCGCTTCATCCACATGGTCGCCCCACCCGCCACCTTCCCGGGCCACCTTTTGCCCGCCAGATCCTTCTTCAAAGTTTGGATTTCTCGATCCACCACCGCCGTTGCATTGCGGTCCGTCGGGTCCTTCTGCCGATGCACCACGCCCCCCGGCAGTGTCGCTTCCAGCCCCCGGAATTCGTTACCCATATCCGTGGTGACGACATAATTTCCTTTGTCCTGCACCAGCTCGGGGATGATCTCGGCCGCAGCCCGTGTAACGGTTTCGGCCCGCTTGTCGGGCAAAGCCCTTGTCGCAACCTCCCGGGTGAACACATCCGTCACCACCAAGCCGAACTTGTTGGCTCCCCGGGTGTTCTGGCTAAAGTCCACCAGGTCCGCTTGCAAGCGGTCGTTCGGCCCCTCCGCCGCGCTCTTGCCTAAACTCCGCGGCTTCGGTGCGAGCACCTGCCTCGCCACGTCGCTGCGCAATGCCGCCTGCGCCCGCGCACTGGTGAGGTCGCGTCGCTCCGGAAACTCCCGTCGAGCGATCTGGTAGAGCTTCCTGGGGTCTCTGACGTTGAAGTCCCGCGGGCCAGCCGCCCGAGCAGCTCCATCGCTCCGTCTTCCGCCATTTCTAATCCGAGTCGCCCTTAAGACTTTTTCTTGTTATTCGGGGTACAATGGCACATCTGGGGTTCAATGCTGTTGTATGGGTCCATCCTCGTGGCCATGGTGCTCGCAACACATGATGCTGCTGATTCTCTTGATGCTCGGGCTCATGGTGCGTCTGATCTCTTGATGCTCGGGCTCATGGATGCTGCTGATTCTCTTGATGCTCGGGCTCATGGTGCGTCTGATCTCTTGATGCTGGGGCTCATGCTCATGTTACTGTTGATTCTCAGGATGCGTTTTCCTTCTTGTTACTTTTGAAATATAGACATATTATATAAGTATATATATATATATATATATATGTGTGTGTGTGTGCACATTGAGCGTAAATGAGCATATCTAATAATGTGCCGGTGCTGATGGATGATCTGTTAACACGATCTGACAATTGACAATTACATCCGAACCGAAGAACTTGTGCATGCGGAGTCGCATCCGAATCCCCTGCTGCTGGAGGTCCGAAGCGTCACTCACAAAGCGCTCGGGTCACAGTTGTAGTGAATGCCAGGCCCCAGATACAGGCTCAAGGGTACGTATAGGATTGACGGATGCGTCAAAAAGATGTTATTGTGAGAACATCGTGGACGTACATAACACCTTAAGTATCTTTCATATCATCAAGTTGTCATCGTCATTCGGTGGCACCCCAGCAGACACTCACCTGAATGCCTGGCCATCATTCCTGTCCTGCAGAACAAGACAAGCCACATTCTCAGTCTGGTTTATTGTTGAATCAAGTAGGATTTTCTCTCCGAGTTCGGACTTGGTTTGTCTCTCAGGGATGGTGCGGTTACGGTTGTCCAATGTGGAGACACTCAGCGAGCGGACACCTCAGCTGCTGTAAGCAGCATCAGTGTATTATTGTCGGATCATTGGCTCGTGCAGCGCACTGCTCAGTGACGAGCCGGAGCTGGAGTTGAAGCAGAACAGGCCAGACCCAGGTTTTTAGCCAGTTTGGGTTGGAGGGTTGTGTGCAATCCTGGAGGTTGAAAGCCTTCAAAAGACCCGCGAGTGCCTCTGTGTTGCGGCCTCAAGTTCTTTAGGAGCTGCAATAATTTGTGGGGTTTATTGGGTTTCCTGGACAAAATTTAAGATTGTCCATGGGTCCGACTTCACGATGATTGTGCGTGCACTCCTTCTTCCTCAGGCCCTCGACTCCGAAAAGACTCCGGAGCGTGACTGCTCTGAGCGAGTTCGCGCCTCGAGTTCGTGAGCACTTGGAGATTAGAACTCATTTGCACGTTGTGCTCTCAGTTCTTCGGTGCGCAAGAAGAGCTTGGAGAAGAGCTTTAGGCCACAAACTCAGTCGCTATTATTATCTCAGTTCCCCTGGGCCCTAACTTGCCCCGAGCCTTCAGGAAAAGCACCAGCATGCGGAAGCCCGCCTCCCGGTTCCGGGCTCAGTCTCAGGGCTCCAATGTTGCAGTCAGGAAGCCAGCCCGTCCAGTATGTGAGACTCGTTCGCAGCTCTCCAGAGGTTCCTTGTCGCATCACATGTAAAGCCTACAGTTACAGTGTTTGGTATATGTTCAAGTTCAGACGTTGTAGCAAGCGGGGATCCGGTTCGGAATTGGACACATGTAGCGCCCAATTATGAGTCGATATCAGTGCCAGACCATCTTCGTAGAGAGCTCATGCTTCTCCCCCCGAGTCAAGTACGATGGTGGGTGATTGCAATCGTTGCAGCGCTCCCCCCAGATCAGACAATCAGGGAGCGCAAGGTGGCAGGTCCATTTCAACGAATCTTGGCTGCTGCTGTCCAACTGTTCCTCGTATGCCCTGATTATAGCCAGAGCTGCAGAGACAGCATCCAATCGTTTGCGGACACAATCAACACCGCCCGCTGCTATGTTCTGGAAGGTTGCTCGCGCAACCTGAGTTTCAGGAAGTTTCCGATGCCGTGTTCAACAGCAACTTCAGCAGCCTCTCGTCAACTGGCCTACTGCGGGATGAGAGCTCTAGTCTTGAAGAGCGGCCATCGTCAAGTTTTCCGTGTGGTTCTTGAAGGACTCCATGAGATTGCAGGATTGCTCGAAGTGAAGGCGCTAGACCATGCTGTGATTCAAGGCTCGCAAGATGTTCTGCGAGATTTCCTGGCGTTTGCTGAAGATGTCATCTACACATGTCAGAGTTTAAAGCACAGATTTGGAGCCGATGGTGCAAACAGCCAGAGGCGGGGAACATCTTCTCATACTCAGAAATCTTCTTAACTTGCTGCTCGTGAGCGTCGCCGAAATCGAAGTGGGAAAAAGTGTGATGTGGCTTTTGAATCATGCAGTTACTTCTGAGAGGACGTGTGGTTGCAGACAGCCTGCTTTTAAGTTTTTGCACACTGATTGCCCAGGTCAACTGGCGCAACGACCCTCAGCAAGCACTGCTCCCAGAATCTGCTGAAAGTGATGGTCACCCGTTTTGATGATTTGTGTCCACTAAGTTGTGTCGACTCCGATGTGGGCCAAAAGGCAGTGAATCGACCCGCTGCCACGGTGCGCCCGTTGTGTGATTGCGAGTGTTACATCAAGTTAAGGCTACCAATGTATTACAAAAAACCCTGCGCAGGAAGCCACCAGCCTGAACGTTGAGTATGCCGCACGGTCGTGCCCCAGGTTTGGCAAGGTCTGCAGCTCGAGTAAGAGTGTGGAGGGGTATGTTCCGGCCTATGGGCCAAGTGCTCCTGATGTGGGGGACTTGGGGTGGACGCTTGCTGCTTGACAGCAACATCATCTTGGACTTACTTCTGAAACGTAATTGTCCAGCTGAGTTCTTGCATACAGACATGTAATTTATGCGTGCATCCAAGATTCCTCCACAGTTGAGCACAAAGCAAAAAAGAAGTCTTCCGGAGAAGACAAAGTTGTGGACCAAGAGAATGGAAATCAAAACTTTCGGAACCATCAGTGCCTGGGCTCGATTGGGAGTCATGCGATGGCTGTGCTTCTCCGCAGTTGCACCAGGATGCTTCCCAACCACGACCCGTGCAAACCAGAAGTGGCTTTCTGTGAGGGCGAAGCAGGATAAACCAGACGTGGCTTTGAATTCCAGGGCTGCTACAGATCTTGACATTTTAAAGCATTCTTGCTGTCTTGACACTTGAAGCGTTGTCGCTGTTTTATTTGCAGGACTTCGCTGCGCAAGTTCGGTATTCCCAGGAGTATTCCAAGGCTTGCGAAGATTGGAATATGGAGCCGCTACCTTTCGTGGCCCCCCTGACCGCTGAGTTCATCACAGGTGCTTCCAGCCACTGCAATCTTGCATTGTAAGCGCTTCTGGTTACGTGGTTGCAGAGGACTGCCTCCTGGTTGGACAGTCCCACTGGTGGGTCATGTGCGGACTGATGGGTTCAACAAGTTGTTCCCACACTGGCAGAAGAGGAATCAGGCCGGGCCGGTGACCGTGAGGTGCTCAACTGTTTTTCTTGCCATTTGCTGACAGGACTCACTGATTCCTGTCATCTCAGTGTTTGCTGGGGTCCTTGGTCCTTGGACTCGAATTGGGATTGTCAGAGCTGCGGGCTTGGCCGTTTTCACGTTGAAACTCAGGACTGTTATCATGTTGTCGCTGCATGCAATCTGTACATTCATATGGCCGAGGCTTTTCCGATCTATTCATTACGTCGTGGCCCTACTGAGATTGCATCACTCCAGCATCCAGTCTGCAATTCAATATACCTGGAGCCTGGCAGGTTGAAAGAGACGAGTTCTGCAAGAAAGTGATCCAGGCGAGGATAGCGGACAAGCTCGCACATGCTGGTGACATTTCTTCGGATATTATGGATTTTCACGTTGATGAGACGATGGGGGCCCAAGGGCTGGTGGGAGGTTTCCCATGCGGAGTGACTCAGCTCACGAATTAGCAGTCATGTCTGCTGCCTAAATGCTGTCCCATCTCCCAATCATAGTGTTGCTCAGGGCGTGTCAAGAGCCGGGTTTCAAGAGGGGCGACAACATTGTGAGACGCGGTTCATATCTGAGCTTTTCCGTGTTCTGGATGAAAGCAAAGCGCCGCCTTGTCTGCATCTCCTTTGATAAGAATAATATTCAACCTACTTATGTTGTTATTATTCCGGTTCCCTTGGTTGTGAACGCCTGCAAGGTTCTTTTGTTTTCTAGAGAACGTGGCCAACCTGCTGGCTCCGACAATGCGCCCTCTTTTCCTTTATGTCGTGGAGGCAGCTGTATTTCGCAAACATTCGTCGTGATGAACACCATAGTTTCCTTCATGGCTCCAGGAACTAGCGAAAAGAAACATGGACGTTTGGTGGTGCTGTGTCACCGGCCGTAATGTCGGCACACATGTGCCGGCCTTGGCATTATTCTCGGTGTGCCAGGGTTTGTCATCATAATTCTTGTGGTGCTCGGTCAGGTCTGGAGGGACAGAATCTTTATGTTCGCGTGCCGCAAGGGCAGGGCTTGTGAGGTCTTCAAGGCCAGACCTGACATCAGCATGCCTTCAGCAGTTGGCCCTATAATTATGTTGCGTTTGGCAGGGTCTGAACTTGATGACGGCTTCCCAGATGCAGCAGCAGGTCAAGAAGAAGTGGAACGCCAGCAATTCCATGCCGCTTCGAAAGTGGATGAATGCACATCAAAACGAGCAGGACAGGCAGAGGCTCAAGGCCGTCGGAAACATCGTGTTTCCGAAAGCCGCACAGCTGGCCCTGCACCTCATAGGCCACGAGATCCAGTCAGCAGGTTGCTGAGGTGCTCCAAAATGATGGGAGTCGGGCTTGAGAAGGTGTTGCTGGCATGTGTTTCGCACACTTCCTGCCTGCAGCTTCGGCGTCAACTTGTAGCTTGTTGTACGGTGCTGAGGTTGACACTGCTCAAGCTGAAGCCACGTAGTGTTGTGCAGCTTCCACAGAAGTTTGTTATTTCGAAAGATGCACATCACTCCTCATCCAGCGGAAGTCAGCTAGCTTAGCATGTGTTAATGTTCCCTTCCGGAATTTTCATTTGTAGTCACCAGCTGTGGTCTAAGTGTTGTCTGTCAGAAAACACGAAAAGGCAGTCAATCAACCAATCAAGCAGGTCAGTTTCCAACAGCAGTTCGTCAAAGATGGACGCAGCTTCTGAGAGGTCCGGTGTGCTGCAAAGACGGCGGGCAGCAGCCCGTGCAAGGTTCCTAGCAGCACACCATGTGAATCCACATGTCAAGCTGCAGGGACGTTGTAGCTTTCTCTGATGATGAGACTCAGCAGCCAGCGGCTGGGGCTTCACATTCTGGGAGACTGGGAAATGTTCAGGCTTTATCAGATGAGGAGCCGCAGCCCCCGCGTGGCAATTTGCTGAAACGGAATAGTAGGAGTAATGCGTTGACAGTCGATCATGCAGAAATGCGTGGGCGCGTGGTTCGTGCCTTGAATGGGACTTGCAAATGCCAGAGACTGCGAGCTGACAGGCGAAATTGTTTGGCAGCTTACAGGACATCGCTCGATGCTTTGGTGTCACTCAGAATGAAGCTTCACCGCCTCCACAAACTGGACATGGATGGCGAGGTGCTCGGGTACTGCATGGAGTCCGGAGTCCGTAATTGTATTTATCTGACCTGCTTTATTAGGGGCAAGTATGTCCACATCGGGCGTTGCAATGCTCTGCGGGGCTAAAGTCACTGAAAATTCAGGCATTCAGGCATTCAAATCGTCCAGCTTCATCTACATAATAATATTCATCGTGATCTTTGTGTGTATCAATTTCTATCCTTTATCCTTATACTTATCTTTATCTTGCTCCTTTAGCTTCTGTACTTTATCTTGATCTCAAGTTTTGTGTCCTTATCTTTCTTTATGTCTTATATGTATCTTGGTCCTCATCTATATCTACACCTAGAATATTAGTATTCAATTCCTGGATCTACATCTATAATAGTATCTGTATCTTTTTCTATATAGATACAGATATTTCTATATAAATTTATATATATATATATATATATATTATATGTACATGTATATGCACATTGACATGTCTTCTGTGTGTTTTATTTTCTGTGTAGGTGTATATATGGTTGTTTGAGTCTTGTTTTCTTTTTCGGGAATTGGCTCATAGGGTCCTACGCTTCTACATACGTTCCATTGCCATTATCTGTATCTCTAGCTTTACATGTATTTGATTCTTTCATGTGTATCTTTATCTTAATATTGTCGTGGTGCTATTTATCTTTAGCTTGGCCTTTGTTGACTTTGTCTTTGACTTGATCTGATACTATCTCTTTATCTGTATATGTTTTCATGTCTGTGTTTGTGTGTTTGTCTGGATGCGTGGGTTTGTGTCGGTTTGTTTTGTAAAATTCTGGGGAGGTTGGCTCAGTGGTTCATATGTCAGAATGTACCCTACCTTGTCAAAATAAACACTCCAGCAGTTTTGCGGTGTTTGAACTGATCTGGCTTACTATTACTTCACTTGCCCTGGCAGGTGTCATCCATGCTGACTTCTCAGAGAGGGCCTGGGCATGGGAGATCCTTGAATCTGCTGGGCAAGCCCATTTGTTTGCACGGATTTGGAAAGCTCCTTGGGCTTGGAAAAAGCCGTGTGGCCAAATTGGCAGGGGCTGCCAGCAAGGGCCTACCAGTTCCGTTGGATGGGAGATTTCTCACACGTGCGAAATTGGGATTGGCTTCGAAAAAGGGGCTGGAGAAACGTGCATGTATCTGCGAGTACCTGGAGGAATTGATCCAGACAATTTCCGAGCCCATGCCAGAGGCTTGGAAAAATCAAGAGGGCGTTCCAAAGGAGTTGCAGATGCGAAAGCCCAAAGGCCGCAAGCCCATGCGGCAAGTGGCTTCAGAGAACAGCAGGTCGAAGGACAGGTCGCAGATGCGATTACTTCCACCGGGCAGTTTCAGCGACTACCTCAAGCTGCTGAATAGCAAGCTGGAGGCGCCACAGAGGGTTTCCTTGAAACTCTTCAACGCTGCCTCTTGTTCCTCCTTCAGCAGCTGTTTAAAGCTCGGGTGTTTTCATTATGTTTTGATGTTTCTCGTTGGCAATTATATCACAGAGAACATTCTTCGCGGAGTCAGACATGACGTATTCAAGGTTTGGGCAGAATCTTTTTCTGCCCGCTTGGCTATCAGGCCAAAATCGCAACATGCTTGCTGCTCGGAATGTCAGCGCCACAAGATGATAATTCGCCGTTTGGGAAATGATCGCCGGGCCAGGGATGCACAGGTCGCTCTTTTTTCCAAGCACCTGAAGTTACAGTATGCTGACCGCACCAAGTACTGGGAAAGTCGCGGCCTCTCACGCACAGGAGGGCTGCGCCCTGGAGGTTACTCAACCTTCACGCTGATCTTAGACGGCATAGATCACTCGAAGTTTCGCTACCCGCGCAGCAAATGCATGACTGCGAAAGAATTTGCGGCGCTACCGCGTCCAGCAATGGATGTTCATGGAATCCTGGCCCACGGTTTCGGAGCTTTGCTGGCATTGTCCGAGCCCTTCACACCGAAGGACTCAAGCTGGTGCTGCGAGCTGCTGATGCACACGCTGCACAGGGCGGCCCTTGCAGGCCGTGACTTGAGGGCAGCTGAAATCAATGTGCAAGCGGACAATACCAGCAGAGAATGCAAGAACAACACGTTGGCGAGGCTGGCAGGACTCTTGGTGGGATCTCACAAAGTTCATCGAATGGAGCTGCGCTTCTTGATGAAGGGACACTCCCACGAAGACATCGATCAATGGTTTTCGACGATTTCCAGTCTGATCGAATCCAACCATGAGCTGCACACGCCGAATGAGTTCGTCGAGATGCTGAATGCCTTCCTGGCTCGCGATGACGTCCGCCCTCACGAAGCGCAGAAGGCTGCGTTCATGGTTCATGATGTCCGGGATTGGAGCCTTTGGGGCAAGCATGGCGCGGCTTTCGTTTTGTTATTCTTCCGGTGTTTTTCAGCTGCACATCAAACCCAAGTAATCAATTAGAATGTTGCCAATCAATGTGCGCTGAGGAAAACGTTCCTCCAAATCGGATGCCACAGCAACCATTTGAGTGGCATGGGCGGACCAGGTGCTCCGCACGTCTTCGCGTTCGATCGCATCTCTGAACTCGGTGCCTGGTCTGAAACTAACCGTAACCTTCAACGGGTTTTGCCAGATCACTTGCATATGAACTCCCCGCTTCCAGACTCAGTAGACTGACTCTGAGTCTGGTAAGAGCCGTTTGCCTCTTGTTGTTCTTCACCACCAGCTAATGCAGGCTTGCGGCACGAGAACATCAACTGCCGCTTTTGGCAAAGGTTCCCTGACTACCAGCCGAATCCGTCAGACGTGGTTATGAGGAGCTGTAATAAAGATTATTCCGTGCGATATGAAATTGGTTCGATTATTTGGCGAAACTGATAGTCCGCAGAAGCATAATAATTACTATTGGATGACAATGAGCATGTGCCCGGGTAAAGGACCAAGCAGAACATGTCTGACGATGCCTGGTCGGAGCCCATGCTCTACTTGCCTTACTTCGTGTGCCAGCAAGTGGCCGAGTCTGGGCACTTGCCGCAAGGCCGGCAGGTTCCAGAAGCTGCTACAGGTGTTGAGACGTCCATGAAGGTCATTCGGGGCATTCGAGGCTTCATGTCGTGTTTAGCCTATTAGTTTGAGGTTTAGGTTTGAGCAATGCTTATGGTTTTGCTCTCTGGAAGATAGGCCTTAGGGTAGAATTGAAAGCATTGACAGGGTGAAAATCATAAGCACTTCTTGGGATGGGCTTGTGGGCCGCTGTGTAACAGTAGTGTAACAGTTAATCAAGGTGCCTGCGCATGCTTGAAGATTTAGAGTCAATGGTCAGGCTTTGCATCCTTCGTGCAAGTTTAATTATATGGTTATGAAAATGAGTCCCTACTATATGAGATGATCTTGTTTTGTTGAAGGTAAGGCTTGCATTCAAGATCAGAATGTAAAAAACTGGCGTGCAATGCAGCTGCAATGAGAGCCCATCCAATGTCACCCCCGGCCATGCAAGCTTTCGGTTGTTGTTGTGACGGTAGTCAGATGTCAATGTTAAACTCTTCGTCAAGAAGCATCATGATGGCGTTCGGCTGAAGATTCAACCCTTGTCTTCCACGTGCAGTCATCAAGCATCCGTGCAAAGTTTAGAATCAACGTGATGTCGTTTTGGATATGCAGGAGTCAAGCTTTGAATTTGGTGTGTCAGTCTGAACTTAACTCGCCCCAGAGAATAATTATGTAGTGCCGGCGTCATGCTGGACTGAAGATTCACGCTTACCGTAGCACCATTCGGATGAAGGACGACGACCTGACTATTTGCGTCATTTAGTGATGCAGATTCCGATGGCACGAAGGCAAATCCATCGCCTTGGGCGGCAATTATCAGGGCATGTTTGCCGCGCGGTCTGGAGACTAGATGAAGGACCAGTAACGCGCCTTGGGCGTTTGTGTTGGCACGCCATGCCATGCGAATCGTGTGAAGTATTCTGCCAATTCAATCAGAGTTCTTTTGTTGCTTGCAGGTGGGATTTGTGTTGACCAAGCCAGTCGAACGGCGCAAGCCTGCTCCCAAAACACAATTGTTCGAAGTGGTCTGTTGGAAGAAGCGACATTGCTTGCGTGACACAGCAGAATAAACAGTGTTTCCATTTCCTTTTGGGGCCTCCAAATCACAGTTCATTTTAAAGACGGCTTGTGTGCGTTTTTGTTTGATCTTTTTTGAGTTTGGTTCTTGTAGGCATCAGTGACACAGTTCTTGCAACAGTTATTACTGAAAAAAAATTTCGACGCGATGCCTCATCAAGAGAATACAACTTATTCAACTCAACGATGTGACGTCACAATCTAAATGACCACGGCTACTAAATCAGCGGCTACTTGGTTGTTTAAGAAGTCTTCAGGACGTTGTAGCAGTTTTCGGAACTGTTCAAACCATGATTCTATTCATGCAGTTTCGCATCTCCAAAGATATTGTGTTGAGCGCCTTTTGAAAATTCCAATATCTGCAGAGTTTGAACTAGTCGATTTTACAAAACCTTGATGCAAGTTCACATACTTTGCAACATTGTACGTCTGAACTTCATAAAGCACAAGCAAGAGTCAAAGAGTTCTTGTTTTGAAGATAACCGATATCTGAAACTTCATAATTGTTTTTCAAACCAGTCTTGTTCTGGACGAAAACTTTTTTGCCATGGATTGCGGCCAACTGGAAAAATGACGTTCAAGATCTCATGTTACAAACACATAGAAGGTTTGATTTTGGCTGAAATCTTTTGAAAACAGGGCACAGGATGCCATTTTGCATTTGCCAGGCTGAAGATCGGACAAGATAGGAGCGAACACGAAGCAGCAGTTTGGTTGAATAGGCATATTGGGGCAGGCAGGCGTTTCGGCATGATGCAACCTCTTGAGCTCCAGATTTTGTAATCAAGAGCATCCGTCGACGTCCCGGATGATGCCTTGTCTGATTCGATGTTGTCTTGATTGAACCTGAGGATGCCGTGGGCATGCTACAGCTGGTGACTTGTCCATCACGTGTACGGTCATTCAAAGAGGATTGCCCATGTTCGTTTGGGTTAAACAGATGCAAATGGCTGACAAGATAGATCCAAGCCGTGAGCTTGTTAACCAATGTTCATAACCGGCTAGATGCCTGCTGCCAATCATGGCGGTTGCTGCTGCATCACTGGGTGATGTTCCTGTTCTTTCAGAGGCAGGTTTCGCAAACGTGCACAGTGGCACATACTCTTCAGGAGATTCCGTTGAGTCATTTGTCGGCAGGACGAATGCGAGCGCTTAGCACAGACCTTTGAGAGGCCTGGAAATTCGGTGCCGGGTTCAGCGCCATGCTTGACATCTTCTGTGTTGAGCAAGCACCGTCTGAACATGAGTGTTACAATTTTCTGATCCAGAGCATGCTTTCCGCTGTCCGCTCGATTCACACGACCTACGTTTCGTGTAGGTTGCTGTGGCAGATAGCATGAAGCGTGTTTCGCAACACAGTGGCCAGGTCACGCGGAACAGATGGGTTCGTGGACGCAGCAGAGAGCCAAAGGCTGCTGCGCCGCACAGGATTGCAGGACGGGAGTTATGCAGCTATGTTTGCTTAATGCTTTGTGCTGGTTCATGCGTCCCCGTCTGCCACATCGACATGACAGGGACACTTCCATCGATGTTCTGCCCATATCTTTGTTTCGAGAGTCCAGAGATGAGTTGGACTGGGCGCAGGAGCAGCTTCTGGAAACCATTTGGGACCTTTCAGACTTGGACCGTGATGGTCGCTTGTCGCCCAGCCGGCATGGTTTGAAGCACGGTCTGAGTATGGAATGCTCGAGACTAGAGAGTTTTGGTCGAAGGTGTTTAAATCTTTGAGTGGAACAGCACAGACAAGTCGTCCAACAAGAATCGTGAAGTAATGCTTGTGTGTGGCATGTGTTGTCCTGCGGTCTGGAGAGGCTCAGAGAGTTTGTCTGCGCCATGACGCTTGCAGACCAGGTCAGCCTGGCCTGCTTGTGGGCAGACATAGGGCTTAAGGCTTCACGGTCTTGCAGCCCCTACAGATCATCAATTGTTTCGCAAGCCAGTCACGAGCTTCGGAGAAGTGGGTTACTAGACTGATCGCACGCACTTCTCCCCATGTTGTAATGGCTGTGTCGCACGCTCTAGCTGCGGAGGCTCGGAATGGCCAATCCTTGCCTGTCGAACTGCATCCGGAGCAGCAGGCAGGCTTGGCATCTCGCCGGGCACTTGGATTGAGAAATGTCAACAGCCAGGAGCAAAACCAAAGATCATCTCACGAGAAGAGCTGCAGTACTGTATGGCCGGTCATCTTCTCCAGGTGTGGAGCTCCTTGTGCAAGCAAGGCCACGTAAAGAAGTCGCTCGGAAGCAAGAGCGAAGAGGTCGCAATGCCGAGAGCGGTATGAAGTTTCCCCTCGCCATTCGTTCGAATACCGCGGAAGATCATGTCTCGGCGCGTATCAAGGAGTTCAGCACGGTTGAGACGAGTGCCAGCTTCCGTGCGCCTCCGGCAGGCCCGAATGAGTACCAGGGACCCTGCCCTCTCTCTTGCGCGGCGCAACAGACCCACTGCTTCCAGCTCCCGTCCCAGAATGAATTGAAATCAGTTCACCCATCGGCTCTGGAATGCGGTCTTGCAGAGGGCTTCGATGTACCCCTGTGTGGTCAACAGGAGCAGCTGGCTTCACAGACTCGGAGCCCAGCTTGCCCCAGCAAGGGACTCAAAATTTCAGAGTGCATTCACAGGTGCTACTCGACCTGCTACTCCCTTCTGAAATCTGTAGCATGGCAGAGACATGTTTGGCCTGTCCTCAGTGCCTCTCCGTTGACTGCGACACCTGCGCGTCTCGAGCTTAAACTGCTCCAGCCATGTTGTTGTAAGAGTGCACGGGCACCTTTTGGCCGGCAAAACCGCATGACTTCCTTGATCACGGAAGAAGTGGCTGCACCAAAGCACTGGTAGACGGGAAGTGTTGAAAAGTTTCATCACGTGGTTGCCGCAACAGTGCGCATAACAACGAAGCGTGCCTCAAGGTGGGCGCGACTCGACACCCCGGCCATTGACGGGTGCCGAAGGTTTGTCCGTAAGTTGTAGAGTGTGGCACTGACACGAGGGTAAAGCTCGGAACCCAAGATGGAGATCCTGTGCCCAAAACCAGGGCGAGAGCACACCTCGGATGCGAAAGCTCCTGAGACGTGGGCCGGACTCGCTTGCACCACAAAGCCTCGCTTGCAATGTACTGTTGCTGGTTCCAGCTATCGGATGTGACGAGTTCTGCGGATTTCTTTTTGCCAGGCTGACAAAGCTCGGGCAGCTTGCAACCGTTTTGAAGCTCGTCTCTCGCGCGGCGAGACCCTTACAACCAGCCTCCCTGTGTGAAAAATACAGACATGCAAACAACGATCTCGCATATATGGTCACGCGCTCCGCGGCCCCCCCCCCCCCCTCCGCAAAGGTCAATGGTCCGGATATAGGGTGGGACTCCCTCCCCTGTGGTGTGGGGTGTGGGGTCCCTCTTCCCTCTGTGGGGTGGTTGTGGGGTTTTGGGGTTTAGAGTTTAGGGTTTAGCTTAAGCTTTTGAGTGTTGGGCTTACGGTTACAAGGTATAGCGCTGCGAGTCGACAAGGGCTTGGGGAGGATTTGCGCTGTATGTTCTGCTTTAGGCTTAGAGCCTGCAGTTAGGTGAGGTTTAGGGTTGGGTGTAGGGTTTGAAGTACAAGTTAAGGTTACTCAAAACAAGGGCACGCGCTGCGCTATACGAAGGGCTTGCGGCCCTGGCTGCCAGCACCATCCCACCATCCATTGGCAGCTCCAACGCCCCCGACCCCTTTCCGCACACGCGAGCCCCCCCCCCACCCCTAGCAGACCATACCATTGGGGTGGGTGGGAGGGCTGGGAACGCCAGACGCCTGACCATAGGTCAGGCGTCTGGCGTTCCCAGCCCCCCCCCCCAATGGTATGGTCTGACAGGGGTGGGGGGGGGGGCCTGGCGTGTGCGGAAAGGCGTTGGGCCGTTGGAGCTGCCAATGGATGGTGGGATGGTGCTGGCGGCCAGGGCTCATGCGCAAGCCCTTCGCAAGCAAGCCGTAAACCCTATGACGCAGCGCGTGCTCAAAACAACCTTAACTTGTACTTCAAACCCTACACCCAACCCTAAACACCACCTAACTGCAGGCTCTAAGCCTAAAGCAGAGCATACAGCGCAAATCCTCACTAAGCCCTTGTCGACTCGAAGCCTTATACCTTTAACCGTAAACCCAAAACTCAAAAGCTTAAGCTAAACCCGAAACCCCACAACCACCCCACAGGAGGAAGAGGAATCCCACACCCCACACCACAGGGGAGGGGGGGGCCCCACCCTATATCCGGACCATTGACCTTTGGGGGGGGGGGGGCTGCGGAGCGCGTGACCAAAAATGACCTCTGCTCTCAGTTTATTTGATATGACCCACAGTAACAGGCTCGGCACTTTGCACTCCCAGTTGTTCTGAACGCAGTGGCACTGAGCCGCGCGTGTGTGCAGGGTTACTAGTTACGCCGTATAGCCCATGGTTGTCTAGACATAAGCATAAGCTGTTAGGCACCACAGTGTGCCTGCTCTTCATTGTATTCATCCATATCCCTTTTGACATACTGCAGATCTCCCCCCAACTGATAAGACACGGGCTTTGGATTTGCGAGGCTTTCCTTGCCCTGCAGAGCTGTGACGCTCACCACGTTAACGACAGTATTGTGAGCGCTACATGTTTCAAGCACGTGCTCAACTACCCGATATCCTAAGTCCTGCACTTTCGACCCTGAGCCCCAAACCTTGAACTCCGACCCCGGGATATTTGGGCCCCAGGATCCCGGGGATGAGCTTCGAAAGCTTTGCCAGGAGGTCGGAAGTGCTCAGGGCTTCGGGGAGTAGGGCAGTTTAGGGTTTAGGGTTTGGGAATTAGGCTTCGGGGTCCTTGTGGGTATAGTCGGTGTCGTTGTTTGTCTTGTTATTTGTGATGCTTGCTGCCGTTTTGTATCAGGCATCTTTTTGCTGCGATTCTGCTTGCACTATCATCATGGTCGATATCTCTTTGTACGTCCTGTCATCATTCGTATGTCTCGGGGGTCGTGTTAGGCTAATTTCCGATACTAGTGTCGACGTTCTTGCCAAAGGACTTCCAGCAGATCTTTGCAAGTTGATCTAAGAATGGTTGAACACATGCAGCAATCTCGTTCTTCTTCTGATGAAACCTTCGCATACTCTGTGTGTTTAGGCACTTGACATTCTCTAGATGTTTAGAGCTTCGGGCCAGTGTGTTCTGTTCGTGAGTCTAGTCATGACTTGCTTCAGGGTGTCACGTCATCATTGCCGTGATAAATGCTTGAAATTTGAGACCGTCATTTCTGTGTGCTTGGCACCGATGGAATTGCAGAGTTTGAGGTTGACTGCTCATCCCTCCGCCTTCTGTTCGATGTGGCTTCACGCGCGTAGTCCCTGCATCCACCCTTCCGGGTCTGTTGCATCTAACACCTCGTGGTTTAAGGTTTGTGATGCATCATGGTTTGTGAGCCTTGCTTTCATCCGTGCTTTGTAGGTTGCAGAGCGTACTTTCATTGGTTTGGGTTTGCGAGCCAACACTTGTCTGAAGGGTTGGACTTCCCAAGCTTTCTTCCATCAGTTTTAGGGTTTTGGATTTGCAGTCCGTGGTCGGGGTCTGGGCAAGTCGTCATACATTCGGTGGGCATTGAAACAACAAATGCTACCCACCTGAATATAGTAACTTCTGACAGATCCTTTGGGCATCAAGTTTGCTGCCCGTCATTCCTTTCCCGTTTTCACGATTTGAACTGCTGTTGCGAACATGTGCCATGAGTTCCCCAGACACTGGTAACAGTACGGGGCTCTCCAATTGGAGGAATAGGATGAATATGGCTCCCGCCACAGCTTCGTGCGCATTTTGGGGTGTGTCTCGTCTTGCCAGCACAGTCGCGCACGTTTCTGCTTTCCGAAATCGTTCGTGTTTTTGCAGCTAACAATTCGTGCTCCCGCCTCCTTGCCGCAGGTATTTCGAGGTAAGACACGTGTTCCCGCAGTGTGTGTCCTGCGTATTATGGGCTCGTGGACACTTCTCGGGGGAGCTTTGGTGCTCCTAGCAATGTAGTGCTGGGACTGCTGGGTACTAGATTCTAGGTGCGGACTGGCGCTGGTTTTCTGCGCATATCTTCCTTTTCAGATCCGTCAGCCTCTCCAGGGTTTAGGGTTGTCTATTGCCGTTGCGAGGGTCTACCGCTTGAGACAGAGACATTCACTGACTCATGCATTTGGCGTTTGCTACCCATCGCTTACCATTTTCAGGATTTGGGGCGTGGATAACATCACTCGTCTGATACACCGCGAATCTTTCAGGTTTACGTATCATCGCTCTCCGTCAGTGTTTACAGGCTTTCTCCACATGATATCGCGTGACGAAACTTCAGGGCCGGCATACTGCCCTGAAAGGTGCCCCATCTGCTTCCCATTGCAGCAACCTCCACCACGAATCCTTTTGAGCAGGTCCTGGAGGAGCGCCGACGTCTGGAGAATCGGCGAACTGCCGAGGGAAGTGCAAGGTCAAGAGCAGCGCATGCAAAAGCTTGAGAGCATGCTTTACGTTGTACCTCCCTGCCCAGGCTGGACCGACGGCGCGAACTCGAGGTGCCTGGTGCCGGGGGCTTCAGGCTTAATGCAATTCAGGGAAGCTCCTTGCCTCGCTGACTTGAACTCGCCAGGAGGCGCTGCGAGCGGCCAAAGGACGCCTGGACGAGGTCCCATACTGAAATCACAGTTCCCTGAAATTTCCCGAAACCCCCCTGCGAGTGCTGAGGTCCAGGAACGCCATCGCAGAGTGGAGTTGGAGAGTGCCGCGACTAAGTGTCGGATCTCATACCTGCAGGTGGGATTCACAGCTTTTTCATGTGTGCCCAAAGGGATGTTTGTGTCCAGGATGAGTTGGTCTTCGTGACACGCGAAGTCAAGACTGTTGAGGAGGCCCTCGAAGTCTTTTCTTTGAGAGTTTGGGTGTGTTCAAGTTTGTGCGATGTAAGTTTCCTGTGGCCGATCGAGCAAATCGTTCGTGCTGGAATTTGAGTCATCCGCACCACTGGCTTCGGTGATCATCCAGAGGGGAATATGCTGCTAACTACAGTATGGGACTGGCTATGCGGGAGCTGGCTTGTTGAACTTCGCCTTTGGTCTAGTGAAAGATTGACCGAGGATTTGGATGCCCTTCGGCAGGCCTGCGGCCTGGGGGACAAGGACAGAGCATCAAACCTGGTGTTGTGAAAGCCGAAGGGGGGCGCAGCATCAGCAGAATAGCTATGCTACCGGAGCTTAAAAGTTTCAGGAGATGCGGAGAATGCCAGCGCCGCTGGAGAACTCAGACGGAAGGGTCCCGGAATGTTAACAGTCGGAGGCAGCGTTATCTTCACGCTGGACGCCGTAATGTAAGACCGCTTGCTGAGCTTGCAAGTCAAAGGCTGAAGCCGACAGTATTCGTGAAACATGCAAATATCTGTAATAGGTGCTTGTCTGCTTGTCGTTGCTGAAGGTACTCCGACCCTCAGGAGGAGAGACGCGACGTCCTGACAAAGGCGGGCCGGTTCTATTGAGACAGGATGCAGTCATCTACTCTTTGCGATGAGAGGAGCAGTCTCTGCAGTTGTTGTTTCGGTACCATTCATTGAGATCGAGAAGGTTGTGCATTTGGGCGCACTCGAAGTTGTGGTACAGGTGAAAGCCGAAAGGGAGCTGCTGCTCAAAGACCAGAAGGCAGTGGAGGAGACTGGCAAGAAGCGGTAAGCGGCTCTATTCCGCAGATTGCCGATGTGCACTCGTAACCTCTCGATTCCTCTTGCAACTGCTTCATGTACCATTTAAGCCATATTGCAGGCTTGACATTACTTAGTCGGAGTCTTTCCTGCCCTCACGACGGCGACATCTGTCCTGCTTAGCCTCTGGCAGAGGAGCTCCGTGGAAAGCTAGAACGGAGACTCGCTGCAAAGTCAAAGAGCTTTTACAACAAGGGCCTTACAGAGAGTTGCTGTGCGGTACCTGTTTCATTTCCAGTGGCTCCGTGCAGAGCTGAAGTTTGAGATGCTGCCTCAGTGGCGCTTCTGGCGGGCTTGGGCTTCCGGAGTCGAGCAGAAAGCCAGTAGGAACTGCCGCAACTTCATTGGCAGCCTGGACTCAGGGTCTTCGAGCAGAAGCTCGAAGCCCAGACGAAGCAGCAGGCCACCAAACGGTTCCGCAAGGGTTTCGGAGATCAGGACAGGAAGTGGAGAGCGACTGCGGGCAACATACATTTAGAGGTTGTTGGCAGGTATTTGTTGGTGCGGGTTCCCGCCACGTTGAAGCAGAGATGCTGCGCGAGAGAGAGAGAGAGAGAGAGAGAGACAGAGAGCATGCGAGTGCCTCAGTGAAGGGTGTACAAACTGAACACGGCAAGTTGATTGACGAGGCGGGGGTAAAGGGTTCACTTAGTGTAATGGGGGGTTTCGGGGTACTACGGTGCTGCACACAGCCTCCGTCAGCGAACCTGGGTGTTTCACGGCTAAACGTGAAGACCGGTGCGCGCCTGCGCGCGAGGGGGGAGACCCCTTCTGCCCGAGTGCAAGCAAGAGCATGCGAGTGTTAAGCCCAGGTGTCCTATCCGCCTATCCATCTTCCACAAACATGCAAAGCTCGCTCTGGTCGGAGGCGCTCTTAGAGAAGCAGCGCCAGTGCGAGCAAGACAGGGGCCTTGCCCTCACAGCCATCGAGGCCTGCCGTGTTCAGCTCGTACTGCATTACTTGAATGGGTCAATTTTCGTGCTAACGCGGACCTCTTCACATTTTTAGGGTTTAGCCCCTCCAGGAGTCTGTTTTTTTTTCGGGGTGACACCCGTGCATCCGACTCGAGGCTCATGTGTTGCGTTCTGTCGGTCTGTTTTCGTCGCCTCGCCACCACTGGTGATCTGAGGGATTACCGAAAGCTGCATCCACATATCGGCGCTGCTGATGTTTCAGGAATGTTTGAATTCAAGTGGCCGGAGACTCGTAACCGTCGTGTAAACTTGTGGGCAGTTTCGGTAAGCGTTTGTCTGATTCTCGTCGCCCTCACGGCGAGCATCATGAGCATTAGCGGGCCGAGTCGAGTGGCTAGCGCTTCTGCTTCTGGCAAAAGCTTTGGTGTCGTTTTGGCCGTACATGCTGTCGGAGCTAATGATGCTACGCAGGAACCCGTGCATTATGCGCATCATCGGCTGGTTGTTTCTCCTGCTCTGCATTCTTTGGCTGGTGATGACCGTTCTGGCGGCGGCGCATCCACCCGCCCCGATTGCTTCTGATGCATGACCGGATGCTGACTAACTAGTTTTTGGGGACGGCGCTTATAAGAGGCCTTGCGATTCTTCACGGAAGGGGAGTGGCATGCTTGGATTTTGTCTTTGAAAGTGCCTAGTGTGTATTAATTTGTGCTACCCTGCGTGGACAAATAAAGCCTGAAACAGTGAGGGGCGTGGCCGAGACCCTACGCCCTTAGCCCGGAGCTTCAAACCCTCAACGCTAGAAGGCTCCAGAGGCTGTCAACTTAAACGCTGCACCCTGAACCCCACCACGACCGTGGATTCTGCCGATCTTAACTGCAAGGCGGAAGAAGGTGTTCAAACAAATACACCCCATCACCGGACAGAAAAGAATCCTTGAACCCGAACCCTATTTCTCCAGACCGCCGGAATGGCGGGCTTCAGATTGGAGGTTTCGGCATTTGGGCTTGTGCTTAGGCTTGGCGATTTGGGTTTAGGGTCTGGTCTTCAGAGTTTAAATGATTCAGGTTTTCCAGGTGTGAGGTTTAGAGCCTATGAGTTTTCGGCAGAGAAGCGTGGCGGTGTCTGGGTGCTTTGAGCCCTAGGCGTTGGGGCCCAGTGCTTCAGGGGCTTCAGGCTCAAGGGCGATGATGGAGCTGTAGAGACAAGATACTTCAAGCATCAAGTCAAGCAAGATGCCCAACCGTGCCCACGAGATTTCAGGATAAAGCTAGACACAGCTTGCAGAGGTGAGCAGACTTTTGGACTTGTAGCACCTTTTCACCTTACGATACGGGCTTGTAGAATGTGGAGGTGAAGGTAGAGTTCAAGACCCTGTTACCAGAGGCAGACAAAGCCAAGCTGCTGTCGATGCGCTCGGAAAGACTGAGGCAGTGCGGAATGGTCGTCGAAACAGCTTCAGGAGCAGCAATTAGGCTGAAGCAGCTGTCCGGAAACTTTCGAAGGTCTTGGCAGGACATCGCAGATCTCGAGAAGCAGCTTCAGGACTGGAAATGGACGTGAGAGGTGCGGTTCTTTCAGAAACCGGCTTGAGCCAGGATGTGGACCAGGAGAAGCTTCTGGTTTCGCGCCAAGTCTGCTCCCTGGAATCTCAGCATGCCTCTCCAACTCGTGCTGCCGCTCAGCAGCCTGCGTAGCAGTGCTTTGGTCAGCTGCTTGCTGAACTCTGTTGTTCAAGGTAGTGAAGGCAGGCAACACATGAGAGAAGCGGTGGTTTGCCAGGCTGTTGGCAGGAACGTGCCTACTGCTCCAAGAAGTGCTGAGGTGTCATGGCCCCAGCCGGAAGCCGGACTTGTTATTTCAAGCGCGCAGCCTCGGCAGCCAGAGGAATCGGAACAAAGGGGTGCCGCACGAGTCCATGCAGCAGACTTAGCGAAAGAAAAAATGAAAAACCTAAGAGCAGCGTCTTGGCCTGTGTGGTTGAGGCCCTCGGTTGTCTACGGCACTGCCCCGGCTGCCCGAGCCGCCCGAGCCTCCGAGGTGCCGAAATAGAGCCGCCCTTGAGCCTTCCTATTCCTTTCGTTCCGTCTTAGCATCGAAGTTGAAGGAAGCGCCAAGTCACTGGAGAGCCCGAGCCTGGAGAATCCAGACATTTCGAGATGATATCGTGTAGATGGTCTGAACTTGAAGGTTACTCCAGATCCTGTCCGCTTCCCCGCCATGGAGGTGTGCAGCCTCGAACACATCTTGTACACAAATTCACGCACTTTCGGTGATGTCACCGAGGCTCAAAGCCTAGCGACCGGTCCAGGCCGCAATAGAGAGCATCGCTGAAGCTTCCAGCGATTTTGCCTGGACTGTACCCTTTCAGGTCTGCGTGTCGCGTCCTTCACGCAGGCAGCACCAAACCAAGGTGCAGGGGCATCTTCAGCCAAGCCCGCTCATGCTTGAGTTGATTCTTCTTGTCTGTCAGGCTACATGCGCCACGATGGCCGTGGAATTCGGGCTGATGCGTGAAAAGATGCATGGAGATGGCGATTTGTATTGCCTGCAAGCGAAGGATGTATGAAACAACGATCAACATCGTAGACAAACAGGTCGAGCACCATTCGGAGGCTTGACGGCTTGGATGCTTTCGAAGTCGCCGCTGATATGGCACGTCTCGGAGAAGCAGAACGAAGCATAGTTCGCCGGAATCCATGCTTCTTGCAGTAGCTTATGACTTCTCGCTTTGAGTCGGTGCAGCGACGACAAAAGCTCACTCAAACCTTGGCATGCACTCATTGAAGCGAAGTAAATCAACGAAGCCCTTGGTACTCAAAACTGGGCTGAATGCCTCGTGACACCTCGGCCTAGCGTAGCTGTGTTGCTCGGATGCCTGGCTGAAGCATTTCCGAGTCGGACGTGTTTGTCATCCCTGGGCGCACCACGGACCCAAAAGCGGAAGCAGCAACGCTCAGCAAACTCCCTTCGACACATTCAGGTTCTGTTCAGTCTTGGAGTTCTCAGGTAATGTAGTTGGCTGGAGTAGCGTGCATGGAATGATGAGCTGGACGAAGGGCTTGCGCAGCCCGCAGCGGATCAGACCTCAGGTTCAAAGAGCCAGCGACAGTTGTGCATATTGACCAGAGAAATTTCCGCCAAGGGTGCCGATCCATGCAGCGGAGCGCAAGCGACCTTGTCAGAGGCCACAGCTCACTTTCCTATTGTTTGTTTCGTTTGCGCCATGTGGCTCGTGGACAGGAAACGCTTAAGCTCTTCAGCTTCGCGCCCGCATCAATTGGCATCTTGTGCTGCCCCGAGCAGAAGATTTGTCGAGTGCTCCACAGCGCTTCGGAGCTCCGTGCTACTGCGCCTCGAAGTGCCTTACGCCGCCTTGATATCCAATGCGTCAAACAGCGGACTCCGTGTTTCACTTACGCAGTTGCGAGGCATGAGTTTTTTTATTTTTCTCCTTGGCTGAGACGGGCCGACCTCGTGTCCAAGCCGACTCACGTAGCCGCTGCGCTGCACAACGCTCACCTTCACAGCGTGTGGCAGCTATGAGCAAAGCCCAAAAGGATCGCCAAAGCAAGGAGAGGGACCATTGAGTCGTTCGGCAGAACGTCGCTGAGGAGACGTTGTACGCGGAATCTCGCATTGCGGAGGATGCGCATGAACGATGGAACGTCTGCCACCTCATAGCGTAGGAGGCCCTTCACAGTCGATCTGTACTGACATCCTGACCAAGCTCTCTGGCCTGCTGCTGCGCACTCGCCAGTGAGACCAACGAACGAGACGGGCAGCGAGAAGCAGAATCAGTGAGCGCGCGTGCGATAGCCGAGGGGTATCCCCAGCCCATGTGCCAGTTGGATCACACTAGGCAGGCTGCACATTTTTGGCATGAGGGTGTTGTGCGCGTGATGCGCCTAACATGCAGCAAGCGCGATGCGACCTGTGCAGTGTCGATCGGGCTGGAGCGGCGAGGCTCACAATCGTCCAAAGGCTTCGGGCTTCAAAGGATCAAACGCGAAATGAAACGACATATAAGTGCAACGTCTTCTCCGACGGACGCGAAGGAGAAGCTGAAGACTTCGAAGGGGAGATGTAAAGGCCTGCTCCAACCCCCCCCGCTTGTTTAAGGATGCGCCAGCAACAATCTGCCGGTTTTGGTAAACAAGCTTCGTGCACCACCTGCTCGCGTCGGGTCGCACAGAGCTCTTCGCCGCGTGGCCACCGCAGGCTGGTAGCGCCGTTGGTGGGGCATGCTGGGGGTTGCATGGCCAGCGCCGCTCCACCCGTGCCAAAGGGATGAGCCGCCACTCGAGCGAGTGCTCGAGCTTGCCGGGCCGCTGCGCCCGTAGCAGGTGGCGATGAGGTCCTAAGCGCGTAGGAAGAGATGCGGGTTCAGTAAGCCTGCCCCTGGAAGCATTCTGGGACAGCCACCCTGCAGGTGAAAAAGAGAAAAAAAAACAGATGGCCATTCTGGATGACGTCTTTCTTTCAAGACGGGCAGAGCTCATCCATGAAAAGAAATATGTTTGTGCTGGCTTGCTTATTTGATCTGCCATGTTGCTCGGCTAGCTCGGTCGCCACTTGTACGGCGGCGCATCGAAGTGGTTGCAACGGACTGCCCTCATGGCATGGTGCACAGCTTGGTCTGCGGCCGCCGGGAGCTGAAGGACGGACACAGCAAACATGTGCCACTCCAGCGAGTAGCATCGACAGTGAGCTGGGCTTCGTGCCACAAGGGAAGCCATTGCATACGACCTCGATTCGCTTTGCGTTGCTGACGCGCACATCAATGTTCATGTCAGCAACGCGAACAACGCGTGCGACATGGCTTCCGGTTTTGTTTGTTTCGGAGGCTTCGTGGCAGACGCGGGCGAGGGCATGCTCCAGCGGGAGCGCCCGTGTTGGCATGACACCTGAGGTGGCACAGGCAGTTCGGTGGTTCCCCACTGGGTCGATTCTTCGACAGCAACGGGGTTTGTTGGGGTAAGGCGCCAGGCGCAGACGCAGTTAGCCAAGCAACAGGACCCGGAATTGCACGCTGACGATGCTGACGTGAAGGGCCGTCAACACATGGCCCGAGTGTGGCCCGGCCTGGGAGATCTTGGGGGAACAGTAGGGCACGAGACTGCTCGCGCCGCTGCCGTCCGCCGGGAAAGGCACTCGAAGAATTCCTCAAAGTCGCCATGGAGTTTGTAAGAGCGTTCAACCATATCCCCCAACGGGCATGCTCGAAAGGCTGCTCTCGCAGCCTCAGCTGGCCCCCCGTTCCTGCTGCTCACTCGCCCATTCCTTGGCTGCACGGGCGTCTGCGTCTGGACCGACAAGGCAGGCTACGAGCGCGAGGTTTCAAACCGACGGCTGAAGGAAAGGCGAAACCGTCGTGTGTGCGCCTCCCGCCGGCAACACGCAAGGCTTGTTGTGGTGGGTGTGCCGCTCGCCGAGGAGGCTTTTCTGCGGCGGCAACTGTGGGACCGGTGCCGCAGTCCCGCGCATGCCCGCAGGCAAAGGTCACTACCAGGTGGCAGCTCCACGAGGGCACCTATAACGAAACGCGTCGTCGCGCGTTCGAGAGCTCGGAGTATGTTTGGCGCCGCGAGCAGTGTCAACCGCGAGCTGCGCCTCGTGCCGGAAGAGCAGGTGGTTTGCAATGACCTCAACGCAATGCGTGTCGATGAGAGGAACATCGATGTTCATGTCAGCGATCCTTTGCAGCTCGCGCTCTGCCTTCCCAGCACACGCAAGCGACCGCATGCTCAAGCGGTAGAGCTTTGCATTCCGACGCTCCGGACGTTGCACGAGGCCGAACTTTGGTCACTCGGCAGGTGGGGATGGCCTCAGTAGGTAACGACACGGGCGCGACGTCAGGACACGCAGTCACTGCAGAAAGAGCACCCGGACGTGTCCAGGGGCCAAAGCGACAGAGGTTGACATGGGCAGAACCGTGAGGGCGCGATATGTGTTAGGCCGGAGGTGGCAGCTCGCTGACCCGAAGTCCGAGCGGGAGCCACGCAGTGGCAAGGGCCGGTATCTCGGGCGCTTCCCCCTCATAAACGGGACTGCGGCGACACGAAGCCACGGCGCGATCATGTTCGCGGGAGTGGAGGAAGCATGAGGAGGTAGTTGAAGCGCGCCCGACCATGCCCGACCCATCCCAACCTCCGCGAAGTCCCCGCCAAAGTCCGAAGCGGCTCGCAAATCGTCTTCCGGCGCTTCCTTGAGTTACAGCCCGCAGGTCGCCTAGGTCGCAGTCTTCGAGCGCTAGGGATGTGGCCACTGTTTGAATTCGTGTCCAAGCCTTTGCCTGCTCGTTGAACCGTTGCATGAGTGTAGCCGCGTCGTGGATTGGCGGGATGCGTGCGGATGAGCTCGCCAACAGCCACGTGCCGGCGTGTTCCGCTTGAGCACGCCCGTGCCGTACCGTGCGGTCTGCTTGCATTGCATGGGACCTGGAGTTCCTTGGTGCAGTCGTCAAATTTTGCTCCCAGCTCTTTCGATAGAGCGTGCGCAAGCTCGCCACCGGGTGCGGTCGAGGCCCAGGAACTCCAGAGCGAAAACTGGCAACAAAAAAAAGAAAACGTCCTTCCCGGGAAGCTTGCAGAGTGGGCCGCTCGCGCCATGCACGGACGCCACGCTTGATGAGCTTCGCGATCCGCACCGCCGCCCGTCCACAGAGTACACACAGTACACACCCCTGACGCCAGATGTTGTCGGTTTCCAGCCTGCGGAGCCCTGTCAGTTCCCACTGCCGGCTTTTGGTGCGTGCCTACCGTCGGCTCGGCGGAGAGCCGGCTCGAGCCACAAACGAGCATGTTCTCATTTGGCTTGACGAAGAAGGTGATACGCAACTCCTGCACCGTGCTGCTTGTCGCTTGGCACAAGCTGACGTCCCAACGCCCGCCCTCGCTGACTTGCGTGCCGGCAGAATCGTCGCGCTGCAGAAAACCGGGGGCGGGGCGTCCACGCACTTGTCGTCGGCGACGTTCTGCGCCGCCTGGTCGGCCGCACCCTCGCCCAAGCTTTCGCGCCGCATCTCCAACTCTCCTGCCCGTCGCATCAGTTTGGGCTCAGCACGCGCGGGGGGACTGAAGCGCTCACGCGCGTGCTCCTTGCCGCCACCGACGGTCCTCTCTGTCGACGCAGTCGGCGCCTTCGACCACGTTGCCCGTCAGGCGATGCTGGGTGCTTTGTTCCGCCACCCCGCGTCGCACCCATTAGTGCCAAAGGCGCGCCAATTCTACGGAAGCCCACTGCCAAGCACATACTCGTGGGTCGACGAGCAAGGTCGGAGCCACGACATCGTCCAGGGCGAGGGCGGGGATCGAGTGCGGCCACCACCCCGGCCTAGAACCATGACTGCGCATTTTTTGGGGCCGCCTCCGTGAAATCGCAGAACAATGCTTAAACATGAGCTGCATCAAGAACGCGACGCAGATCGGCGGGGCGATCAAAATAACGATGTCATCGGCATACAGCAAAAGCTAGCTTGAATTTGTTTTAAACACACCTTTTCGCCAACGGCTGCGCCCGGCTCCAAATAACCTAAGAAGAGTCGGTCCCCGATAAAAGGGCCGACTCATCGCAGCGGCAGGCGTCTCGGCCCGTCCATCGCTCGCCGGCTCGGCTCGCCTACGCCTGTGCGTTGTGTTCCGCCCGGCCCGCCGTAGTCTGCAGCCCTGTGCGCCGGGACCGCTTTGACTTCGAGGAAACAGGTGCATGCAAAACAATAGGTTGGACCGTGTGCTCGACCTCGCCGAAGCGGCGGGGCCGAGCCGGTTGCCATTGCGCTAGTTGGCCGTAGCGGGGTAGCCTACTGTAGTTTCGGCGGACAGGTAGACGGACCCTCGGGAGCCGTGCAGGCGTAAAAGTCCGGGAACAAAAACAATAGGTTCTGTTGCCTGAGCCCGCTTTAGGGCGTGCCGCTTTCGAACTGGGGGTATATCCGCCGGTTGCTTGCAGCCGAAGGGTCATGGACGGATGTGCTTTCCAGGGAAAACGGCGCACCCCTGGGCGGACCACAAGCCGTAGGCCACACAGCGCCAGGGCGTGCCCGAGCCATGCCGGGACCGGAGCATACCGATGTGCCAGCCCTGGATAACTCTTTGGCTTGGCCGACCCGGACTTGGGCTCTGGCGCTACGAGCCAGCGTGCCTCCAAAACCCCCTGTTTCGATGCCGAACACAATGAATCGGCAACGGCGCGCGTTGTTTCCTTCGCTCCGCGCGGAGGAGCGAGATGCCAGGCTGAACATTGGCGCTGGGGTGAGGCAGGCCATCACGCATCAGGCGCGACACGATAGTTGCATCGACGGCGAGCTGGGCGCCATGCCACGGAGGCAAGCCGTTGCACGCTACCTTCATGCGCTGAGCATCGTTGATTGGACCATCAATGTTCAATTCAGCGACACGCACATTGCGGGCGACGCGAGCCCCAGCTTCGCGACAAATGCGGGCCCATGCACGTTCCAAAGGCAACGCACGGGTCGGGAGCACGCCCGATGTGGCGCAGGCCGCGCGGTGGTCTCCGAGGGCGTGAAGGCTGCGGCGGCAGCCCGAGTGGCAAAGGAAGGCGCAAGTGCAAGCGACGGCGCAGGAGAACTCGGAACAGCGGGCCGGAGATTGTGAAGTCATCGGCCGTGGACAGGACATAGGGCCCGGCCTGGGAGAGCGACAAGGCGCGAGACGCAGATGGAAGGTCAGTAAGATGCGTCTCAAGCGCCCGGTCCTGGCAAGCTCGGGCAGCACGGCGTTGCCAGCCACGCAGGTAGTCCGTGGGTTCCTCGCCTCAGGCAGATTCGACCGGGCAACTTGGAAGGTTTCCTGCCAGGGCGGGGCATGGAAACCGGCCTGAGCAGCAGCAGCAACAACAACAACACCAGGAAACCCAGTAAGCTGCATGCTTGTTTGCCAGAGCTTGACGCAAGCCGAGGCCACCACACCGCAAGGGCAAATGCAAGGCACGTACGGCAGCGGGCATCCGCAGCGAAGTGCGAGGTCGCGGCCGGCGGCAATACTCGCGGGCACGCACAATAGCGGAGGACGAGCCACGCGGCTTGCAGGTCGTCAATCGCAGCTATGCGGCCGAGCAAACAATCGTGTTCGGCACGCTTGAGCATCAGATGCCTCTCGACGAATGCATCGGAGCCGAGCGGAGTGCCAAGCACGACGATGCCTTGCTGATCTTGCGGCAAGGACAGAGGGTCAGGTACTGGAGGGTCTGGAATCCTGGCCCCGGGGGCCAGAGAGTGCAGGGTCTGAAATCCGGGGTTCAGGATATTAGACCCTCCCAGCCCCGTGGATTCCAGACCCAACTGAAAATCGCTGGACAAAAACTGGTTTTAAACTTTTGGCCGCCGCTTCGCACTATTCTCGGTTTGGCGGGTCGCGAGATTGAATTACAGGTCCACGAGCACCGAAATGGATCTGAGATTTGTGTCCCGCGGTGCCTGCTCGTTCCAGTCTCTGGACCAAACTTGGCGTTAAGTTTTTGGCCGCCGCTGCGCACTATTCTCGGTTTGGCGGGTCGCGAGATTGAATTACAGGTCCACGAGCACCGAAATGGATGTGAGATTTGTGTCCCGCGGTGCGTGCTCGTGAGAATCGCTTGACCAAAACTGCATTCAGAAACGCAGAAACCGAGAAGCTATTAAATAACAACCCAGAAACATCCCAAAACGCAGAAACTCAGAAACACTAATTAGACTCCGAACCATATGCCGCGCCTGGATTGTCCGAGTGTGAGCGCCGAAATCTAAACGTTGGATTGCCCGAGTGAGTGTGAGCACCGAAACAAGATCCGAACTGAAACCAGCACCACACAACCACAGCCCAACCGCCACAAGGAACCGGGGTGTATCCGATCCGAAACCGGTTTGGAACCGAAAAGAACAACGAACCCGAGACTTTCCAGAGCTGAGCGGAGACCACAGCGGAACCGAAGCGGACAGAAGCAGAACCAGAGACGATAACTGGGACCGGGGAGGAGCCAGGCCGGCAGGGGACTAGCACGCAAAAGCGCACGGGCCAGAACGGGAACAGGAACTGAAACGTACTGAAGCAATGCCGAGCCACAACGGCCCCAACAGAGACCTGATCATAGGCCAAGGCGTGAAGGTCTAAAATGACTTGTTGCATGACCCTAGGGTTTGGATATTAGACCCAGGGTTTGGGGTCTAATATCCGACCCGGGGTAGACCCAACAGTACCTGAGGGTATGCAAGGACCAATCGCCAACCCAAATGGTCGCCTCGGAACGGAACTAAAAAAAAAAACGGAACTGCAACTCGGCGACCCCTGCCGGCTCCTTGCCGGCAGCGTTCCACACCCGCGGTTCGCCGCTGTAGCTCTACGAAAGCGTGCCTCCACAGCGCAGCGCGGAAGGCTTCGTAAAGTTCGTGGACCCGCTCGTCCAAGAAACTGAAAACAGCTTCGCCGTTTCGCAGATGGTCCTGCTGGGCAAGGGCATACAATGCCGGCATGAGGGCAGGGGGTCGCCTTGCATCGCCTTGCGTGTGCCTGCCCTCTCCTTGCGTGGAGATTTGTCTTGCGAAGGGCACGTTGACCGCTTGCTTGCTCGTGGTGAGCGGAAGATGGAAGCATGTTTTTTGGACCAGGCATGCAAACCTGCCTTTATGAAACATTTTTTTTTCGCGCACTATTTTGCAACCAGTACGAGCGCGGTCCCAGTGCAACGGCGGCCTACATGCCTGCTTCGCGCGAGACCGTTTTAGTCCCAGCGCGCGTCGGCGAGGACCTCGTGCAAGTCGGGCATGGGTCCTTCACCTGTGTGCATTCTTCTGTTTTTTTGTCACGCACCTTTTTACGTCCGCCTAACTCGCAAGTCCAAGTCCCTGTGCAACTTGCGCGCTGGGGGCCGAGGCGGGGGCTGGGAGGGACTGCGTCGTGCAGTGCGTCTTCGAGTGGCGGGTGCTGCGCGCCAGGCAGGGCGCCAGCGATGTACGGCGCTCCGAGCAGCGTGGCAGCAAGTGTGCTTTGCAAAGCCACGCTCAGGAAGCCCCACCAGCGGCGCAGCCAGCTCTGCCTGGCTGCAGGGCGCAGGGCGGCAGGAGCGCGCTGGGCTCGGAGTCGCGCGAGTTGGGTGACCAGACGTAGGGATTCAGTGCTCCAGCGTCACCCAGCTTCGCAGGCAAGGACACCTTCTCTGCTTTGGCTTGGAATTTGTTTCGGCAGGCCCGGAGGTAAGACATTTTCGAACTCGTGTCCTTCAGCGGGTCGGCGTTTTCTATGTTGGCCGCGCGGTTCACCCAACTAGACGGTGTTTGCGCGGGCGGCACAAGACCTGGCTTGCGGCAGCAAAAGTGTGGGAGATGCAGGCAGAGGCTAGCAAAACGCAACTCGCGCTCATCAGTAGCTCGGCCAGCAGCCCCTTGCCACCCGCGGAGTGGGTCAGCGGGCTCTTCGCCGCGTCCTCGAGCAAGGTGTTGGGCTCCCGCAGGACCCGCCGACCGGACAAGAAGTGGCCAAGAACGCGCTCGTAGTGGTCGCAAAAAGTGTGCGTGGAGAAAAACAATAAAAATGGCGTGAAAAACAGGCCGCTGCCGGGATATTCTCCAGGGCGGAGGGTGCGAGCAAGGGGACGCCCTCGCTCCCGCACTTTTCGCGTTGGGCCAGAACGATGCTCTCCAATACAGGCGGCAGCGGCGCTACACCCCGACGACAGCCTCGTCGTTTGTTTGGATGACCTTTAAAAAAAAAAAAAACCTTTACGTTGTCGCACAGCCGTCTCGCGCGCGAGCCGCCTTGGACACGACCGTGCGCACTGTCGAAAGTGCGGCATCGCATCCAACCTGGGCAAGACTCGGGTGACGGCTGCCGAAGCAGGCCCGGCTCCGCCTGTGGGATCGCGGAACTGGACGATGGAGTGTGGCGAGGCGCCAAGCCATCGTCGTCCTTGGCTCGCTTGTGGGCCACGCGGCCTTCGTGCAAGCATGGGCCGAGGACAGGTTGCGCGCCGAGTAAAAGCTCCTCGACCAATGCCCAAGCTGCCAGACCTACAGTGTGTATGACCGAACCACGCCATTCGCACCAGGCCCCCTTCGTGCGTCTGCGACGTACGCACGGGCGATGAGATGATGCCATATGGACGACGCATGACGACGCTGCAGGCCATGCTAGGCGGAATGGGCGACGCGGAAGCCGCTCATGCGAGGCAAGTCGCCGCCCTGCCAGCTGCGCTGGGCGGCTTCGGGTTGCAATCCGCTGAGACGATAGCGCCTGCAGCTTACTGGGCTTCCTGGGCGGATGCATTGCCTGCAATCAACGCACGCCTGCACTTCAAGCACGGCCATATATGTGTGCCTCCTCGAGTCCGACGCCGGAGATGGCGCGCATTGCTTTGCAGAAGCAGCGAACGCACGCCGAAACTTTGTCGGACCAAGGATGGAGCGATTGCCCGACATGGCGTATGCTCCTCGAAGGAGCCCGTTGGTGCTGGGGACGAGGACAAGGCCATGCACAGGGGAAATGGACGGGGCGGCGCTGACGGTAGCGGAGCGGCGCAAGCATAGCACGTACCCGGAGCTCGCGAGGGGTGGCCCGCAAAAACTGCTGGTGCTCGGCTCGGAGTTCCGGAGATCGGGGGCCGCTGGAACGCAACAGCGCAGCAGTTCGTTCGCGACCTCGTCCACCTCCGAGCTGTCCGCGCACCGCCCGCAGTGCGCTGCGCCGCGTCCTCTGGGTGGGCGCGACGTTGGTGGTCGCGGTCCAGTTGGCCGTTGAAGGCACAGCGTTGGGTCGCTCGTGGCCAGCGACAGGGCCGGGCGACGGCCCAGCACTGGACGTGTGCTCACGTCGCCGCTGACGAGTCGCCCAGCCGCTCGCTCTTGCGGCCCTCAGCCGGGACCGCGTGTAGTAACAGGATGCCGTAGGACTGTCGTAGCTACCGGACCCTTTTGTAGTCGGAAAAGTTCTTTGGAAATGAAAACAGTTTCGAGGGCACCCTTGGCATCGATAGGGAGGATCGTTTCCCGCTTGTACGGTTTGTCGCGCCGCGCGAAGCACGATCCGAAGTTCAACGGCTAGTAGGTGCCGCTTTGTTTGACGCAGAATGTTTGCAATAGCAGCCGTTTGTTTGCTGTTCTTCCGCATCTTTCTTGCAACATACGATAAGATATGAGGGTGCTCGTGCGGCGAGTTTTGAAGTTTTTTTTGTTCATGTTTTGTTAGACTATATTGGCGATGGCACCGATGGGATAAGCATGTGTGTGTGTGTGTGTGTCTGCATGATTTGGGAATGTAGTGTGTGAGCTCGAATACCGTTCGCACGATGTTCGACAGTCAGGCCACCTCCGACAACAGATTCGAAACACGTTCCTTCTGGCTATGGCATGGAAGCGGTGGAAGGACCTGGGTGCATGTTCGTGCCGTGCAGTTGCAACATTACGAGGGTCGCTGGAGCGTTGCCGCCGGTTGCATGTTGCTGGTTCAGAGGAGACCCTGCGCATGTCCATTCCAGTTCCTTGGTTGGCGTGCAATGGTGTTTTCGCGTGTTGCTGGTACGGAAACAAAAACAAATTCAAAAACCCACGAATGGATAGTGGAGCAGAAAAATCTTGCATAATTGACGGCAAGCCATGGATTTGAACTTGTGAGAAAAACGAGAGGTTGATTGTGTAAGTCGTTCGGGAAGAGGGAGCAGATGGAGCAGGTACCACATCAAGGTGTCAATCGGCAGATTAAGAGGAAAACGTCAGCGCACCGCGCCTTCACAGTTAAGTTAGCTCGGAAACCATCACATGCATGCGGTTAGCGCCAGGCCGACCACCACCATTAGGGACAAAGTGTTCGATGGGTCCGGACGAAATGAAAATGCAAAGCAGCAGCAAATTGAACCAATGATGACATGAACTGGCGCTATGAGATGGACCTTGCGGATTTTGACTTGACCCTGTTTTGTTGCGAAACGCCGCTGAGTAATTGGCATGTGTCCAGCTTTTGAAGGCTGCAAATTTCGGGCTTTGGCAGCTGTTTGCTGCAGATGCCCCTTCCATATGCGAAGCCTCCCGACGCTCGTCTGGTGTGGTATCCTTGTGTTGGATGTATGTGAGAAGCTTGCTTCTGAGGAGCTGTGTCCAAAAGGGAGCAGCGCGCGGCTGCAAGATTGTTGGGCATGGCCGCGTACTCAGAATCGCGGTGGCGCCGAGCTTCTTGATGTGCTTGCTGGCGTGCTTGCTGGAGTGCCTCATGGTGACCAAGATCCTGCGAGCACCGGTTTCCAAAGCACAGGGTGCTGCACTTCGCAAATGGCAGCTGGCAGTCATTGGGATGGGTGAGGCAGCCGCGGACTACACATGCAGTATATGCTTTGTTGGTCGGATGCGAAGCCAGTCGCACGCATGGTGAGAAGTGCAGTCATGAAGTTGCGTGCAGCGCATCAGTTGGGAGATACCGTCTGGGGTTAATTGCTATGTAGGGGTCCGTCATGTTTGCGGACATGAGCATCCAACCGGTGATGGTGCAGTGAATGGCTCCGGTGGTAGGCATCCACACCACACCTGCAACGGCAACCTTCGGGCGAGGACTTCTCTGCATGTGGGGTGGCTTGTGTGCTCTGCATAGAGCAGCGTGCCGGATTGCATCGCATCAGGTCCATTGCAACATGCGAGCAGTCTTTAGGTCTTTTTGTCGTTAGGTTTTGCAGATGAAGTTTCCAAATGCCGGTCACAGCCAAGTCTTCCAGTTTGGTCGCACATAATCTCGTCTATTGAATGACATGTGGGCCTACATCCTGTTCTGTGTTTTTGGTCGGCAGTGAGGGTCAGCCAAGAGCGAACTTTCTTAGAGGCATGTCAGAGTTGTACACGGGGGTGTCCTCGTTGCAGGGTGCTGGTGTACCGAAAGGCATGCCCAGGCATGTTATTATGCAACTCCGCGGGTCCTGGGCTGGAATGCGGCAAGCTGGAGGGGGACGCGCGGTTTCCGTTATCAGGTTTGGAAGGTTTACAGTTTTTCTTGTCGTTCCTGCACTGTTGGCGGTTTAGTGTTTGCCAGTAATGCTCCACATTGCACTTCACCCTCTGGTTCCTCCGCGCTTCTCTCCGTCCTGCCTCTCCACAGAACGGTCAATGTACGCGGTTGGCGGTGTCTTGTTGATATGCGGATTTCGTTTCATGACGCCACAGGTGCATGTCAAGAGGTTTCGGCAGATCCACTTCGCAGGAGCCAGGCCTCACTGCAGCACTTTCAGCCATGAGAGCCTCGGTGAAGAAGGCAGACGAGATTTCCACAGATCATACAGGTTCCAGAATACGGCATGCCAAAGCACCAACAATCTAGACAAAGTCTTTTGGCAGGTTGGCCGTGGGAGCAAGACCCCGGTTACAAGCCACACTGGCCAAGTTGAAGCCGCTCAGCCCGGAGAGCGCGGGAGCACCAATCCTCTGGATGGGGCCGAGGCTTTTGACATATCGTAGAAATCATCTTTTACTTGCATGCCAGCAATCTGCCTGAGCGTGTGCAGTGGTTGCTGAAAGGCATGCCACACGCAGCAGCCGCTGCCGGCCAACGGAGGCAACGTCGCGGCGCAGCTAGCGCGGCAGCTGGCAAAGGTGCCTGGGAGCATGTGCTGCATTGTCTTACTTGTCTGCTGTTCGTCCCTTCGGGCATAAGGTAACCTACACCGCAGAAGCAAGTCTGCAAGGGTACCTGAGAGGTCCTGCAGTCTGCAGCAGCGCGCCAGAGAACCACCGCCTGGGAGCGTTGGCGAACCCTTCCGGTGGCCTGGCTTTCGTGTCCGTAATCATGTTTTGTATTTTTGCACAGGACGATCGAACAAGTGGACTGTAATCCATGGTTCAGCTAGGTCATCGTTCGAGCTTTGTCTCGGGAGCGCCAGAGGCTTGAGGCCACAGCCTCATGTGGCAAAAAGTTTTTCCTGGTCGCAATTCGCCATGGATGCTGGCAGGACGAGTGGCGATCCTGGGTGGGGGAGGCCTGGAGCGTTTTCCTTGCAAGATGTTCTCAGCTCACTGCGTCAAAGGGCTTTGTTTCGTTGTGTCGGAGAATAGGACACAGCCCTTTCAGCAGAGCTGGCTGCAGCCGCTGAGATTGCGGTGGAGCGTGCAAGGCCTCGCATGTGTCGTGCGTTCGTAGAATGAATTGCGTGTACTGTTTTGCAATTTGGTCGTCGTGCTTGTGTTGGCATGGGTGTTATCTGGCTGAAGGTTCCGTGCGCTCACCACCCTTGCTGCCACAACAACGGGGGCATCAAGGTCTGCACTCAAGCGAGAGCTGCATCGATGGCATCGCCAGGTGACTTGCCGCTGCACTGAGAAAGAAAGCAAGATACGTTGTGCAAGAGAGGTGTTGTGGCCTTTTTTTGTAACTGTGGCCTATTAGTACCGTTGTCGTTCCTCGGTTTTCCCGATCGTGATTGTCGGTTCCAAGTGACCCGAGATGCTTGATGAAAAGCTTCAGGGCATTCGGGTAGAACTGGACGCGTGATGCCACGTCGCCTCAAGCCAAGGCGCGCCAAGAGTCTTTGGAGGTCAAGGCAAGCAGAACGTGGTGTCGCCGCAGGCCTTGGGAAAAAGATGTCGTGACATTGAGCAGGACTTCAAGCTATCTCGATTGCTTGTGGCATGGCGCAGTAGATGCTAGCAGCCGGAAGTAAGCATGAATCTTTGTGACAAGTTCCAGTTTCGTGCGGCCCTGGCAAGCTTTAAGCATGTCGTTGTGACATGGGCAACGCATTGCCATGTCTGCGCAGGCTGCTTAGCTGCTGGACTTCCTGGAAGGCTCGCGAAGCATGCGCTGCCGTCTTCACGAAGTAGGTGTGTTTGTGCCGCTTGTGCCTATTCGCATGGGGCTGAGGTCCTGGGATTTCACGGTTGGTCTTGCTGTTGCTCGAAGTGCCGCTGCATTGGCTGACGCTTGATTTTCGTGGAAGGCATGGCTTAAAACTCCGCCGTTCCGGGCCTCACAGCTTTGCGGCAGGGGGCCAAGTCTCGGTGGTCGACGCGGGGAAGTTGTCAGAGAGAGGCTGCAGCGTTTCAGCCTGGCCAAGGCGCGTGCTTTCTCGAGCGATCCATCGGCAAACTGGTTCAGAAGCAAGTGGTACGAGCTGTCCAGCAGCTCGTAGCTGCATCGGCATGTCTGAGATCGTCGCTGGGCAGCATTCCAAAGGCGATCTCGGGAGCCCGACTGTTCCTTGCCTTCCACTTCGAGGTCGCAGGTCTCCGAGCACAGAAAGCCTCCTACGGCCTGGCCACAGACCAAAGAGCTCAGGCGAAGCAGCAGTTGAGGGTTGCCGGGTTGCTGGTCCTTTCAGAGTGGCAGGAAGCTGCGATCTTTTGCCCATCAGGATGCTGGAAGGGGACGGTGTGGATGTTGCGGGCTCAATGAGGGACACCGGGCACCCAGCTCGCGCGGCTTGTCAATGCCATGGCCAAGGAGGCGGCTCTGGCGAACCGTGCCGACCGCTTGATGAGGCTCAAGGCCGCTTTCTGTCAGAGGAGAAGGTTCGAAGGTAGGACCCAGCACATGTGGAAGGTTCGACTGGCGTGGCATGCACCTTGGCGAAATGGTGCGTGTGCGTGTGTGTGTGTGTGTGTGTGTGTGTGTGTGTGCCGCATGCCTTGATGAAGTTGCCGCTGCCTTTGTTGAGCCTGTGCAATGTGCCTGGGCCAGGCTGACTTTGCGCACCGCTGCTTCGGGGCAGTCGCCTGGAAGTTGTTTTTGCTTCTCTGCAAAATCAGTCGGACGTATCTTAGGCAAGTAAACTCCCTCAAGCACATTCCCGCCAAAAGGACTGCAGTAACTTGCGACCCTAGACAGACAGGCGCTGCTAACATCGCTGCCTGCTTGCTAGGACTCCTTGGTCAGCTTGAAACAGCGCTTGGACAGGTGGGTCACAGCTCTGTAGAGTCCTTTTGAGGGTCTCTTGCCGCAGGGGGGCCGGCTGCTTGCTGGAATACACTTTGGCCTCTGTATTTCGTGGGCATCTTCGCTGGGACGCTTTGCCTGCGATTGTCGCATAAACCCACGGACCGTTACTTGATGTGTTTCGTGTCCTGCCGACCCATGCTTCGAGGCCTTGAATTCGCTGCTGTCTGTTGCGGCCACATCAGCCGTACAGAAGCCAAGGCACGAATCAGCCTTCAAACCCATAGTCCTTTGTCATGCCAGTCTTGCTTAACTCTTGCAGTTCCTGCCTTGTGCCTCTTCAGTCCTTGCAAGAACATGTGCAGCAAGAAAGTGTTTCGAATCTGAGGCATCGGCTTCTTCCTACGGCAGCTCCTGCATTGATATGGGCCTAGCGCGGGTACATACCTCGTGTATCCTTGTGTGGGCGGAGGTGGCGTTCCATCCGAGAGTCTCGTGCTGCACGCTTTGCTGACAGACATGCACTTATCGGACAAAGAAGCCGGCAAAAAGGTTTTTGCGCATCGCAGTGTCCACATTGACCTGACCGATTTTGCATGGCATGAGGTGCCTTTGGGCTCATCGCTGACTTTGCTGAACTGGCACTGGCTCAATGTCGAGTCGCGGCCCTCTCGTAGATGCTCCTTTAGGATCGAGTCGAGGAGCCATGAAGACAACAGGCCGGCATCTTGGCACATCAGAAGTTTGAGAGACCCTGTGGCATGTCGCATCTGTACCAACTTCTGTTGCTGTGCCTGTGGTCATCGTCAGTCTCGCCGGTCATGCATGCAGCGTTGCCGCCTCTGCGACTTGTTGCCAACTTGTTGCTGTTGTGTTGGCTGTGGTTGTGTCGATTGATGGGCTTCGGCACAGCCCAGAAGCACCGAAGACTTCAAGCCTGAGGAAACAGCAAGCGAGATCAGGATCCATCAAGCAGAAAAGCCCCGCATCAAGTTTCCTTTCCTAGATTTGGTGGAAAGGTCGAGGGTGCATTCGTTGCTTCGTTTCGGGTACTCGCTACAGCACACGTAGCTGCTAGCTTTGCTGTTAGTCGGGCTGGTGGGGACACACTGAGCTCGAAGCCTAACAGACCTTGTTGCATTGTCGGTGTTTTGTTTTCTGAGCTGGCATTGCCTGGAATGAGCATGAAGCTCGACAAAGAGGCGAACATGCCTAACATGCTTCGAAACGAACAAACTAAGTAAACATGCTAGCGAGCCAGAAACATGGTACGGGTGCACAGGAGCTCAAAGCTCGACATCCTGACATCATGCAAGACATAAGCCAACCCAAGTAGATTCTATCCGACGAGTCAGTGAACAGCAATATCAGCGGCAGACCTCGAAAATGAGTGCTTCCATGTCACTGCAGAGATCCCACAAGAAAACTGTTTAGCGAATGCTGTGACAAGTGCTATTCATCTCACACGCGTTTGTCTTAAGAATATCCAATTGGAGCGAAACCAAAAGTTGCTCAACAGGTGCTGTGGGTCGCAGCGCGCGGCCGCGTGTGACATGCCCCCGGAGGATGTCCAAGTGAGCGGCACGTTCTGCAGAGCTTGTTAAGCAGGAGTGTTGAAGTGGCTTTTCGTGGCTGAAATTGCCCGTGTGGAAGATGAGAGATGACAATGACTAGTTCGGAACGCCACATCAAAGATGTCAAGCTCCATGTAGCAATCATGACAGAGAAGCAGTAGTCGATAAACTTATGAAGACTTTCCCTTGACTCGTGAGCTGCATTCACCGACAACCTAGCAGCAAACGATCCAGGCTGCTGCGTGCCCATGCATCCCATGGAGCCATGCAGTCGCAGGGAGGCGCTGCTTTCGCCTGGGGCAGTCAGGCAGCTAAGCTTTGTTTGGCAAGTCTCTGCCGCGACCCGCCTGTGTCTTTTGTGGTCTACTATACTAAAGTTCCGCTTTCGAGCCTTTGCCTTAGCTGTTGAAGTCGCGATCTCCTCCGACGGTGACGAGCACCCGAACCACAAGGGCTGCACCGCAGCACTCACACCATCAGGAGGAGCACCAGCGGGAACAGCAGGCCAGCACGAGCACGAATCGCTCTCCGGTATACCAGCAGCATCAGCGCACCTCCAAAATGAGGTCTCGCTTGCAGGCCGATCTCACAAGCCCCAGCACGAGCAGCACCAGCATCACCGGCAGCAACGCACATCACATGGTGTTGCTGTTTCCTCGCTGCTGCCCTCTCAGACTGCAAAGATGTGACGTGCCTGGTGCTGTCTGTCTAGGCTTTGTTGACGTTGTGTCGTGCAGGTAGGAAGATCGAGAACTAGCTTCCTGATATCCCGAGGCACAAACCTACTCGCCCTTGCCGCTCCGGCAACCAGACGGCACCAGAACACGCCGGGTCTACCTCAAATCCACCCCCCCATTCACGATGCAGCCAAGGGCTGCGACGTTGCAGCTGAGCAGCCAGGATGAGGATTTGTCGCCACGTTCACCAAGGCAAGCCGCAACCACATTCGTTAGTGTTTTACCAAGCTCCAGAGCGTCTTTGTTTATGATGTGCTGGATTTCTCAAAAAAAGTCGACCACATGTAAAGGTGCGAAGATGCAAAGGTCGTCGTGCATGAAATGATGGTGTTGAGGACACCCCGGTCCATCCCATCACAAGGAGGAGCGCGGCTAGTGCTCCAGTTGCATTTAGACTGTCTGTTTGCGCAATGAAAGCAAGAGCGTTTGCGAACCGTCGCCGCCCTGACCGAAGCTTTAGCTCTTGACTTGCTGTGGCTCCGAACCCTGCCGCAACTCATGCAATCACAGTGAAGGTTCGTGAACACTTGTTGAGAGCTTGAAAATGCTTTGATTTGTCCTCCAAGGCTTGTTCGTCACCAGTGAGTGCATCCCGACTGATCAGTCAGTGCTCGAAGTGCAGCTGCACGTCATGCATGTTCAGGGAGATGCCAGTTTTGGCTTGAAACACAGGTTAAAGAATCGCAAAATACACGACTCTCTGCAGCAAGGGCTCTGTACTGCCGCTGGCAGACGAGGATGAGGCTGGGTATGGCTTGTGCTGCCCTTTGCAGTGTAGAGTTCTCAGCATTTTTTTAGAGTCTGTTGGGAGGCTTGCTGCGACTTGAGTCGCTTCGCAGCTCCCATTGGCATGGCTGTGCCGCTGCTGCTTTATGTGGCCTTGTGGATCGTCGGTGCCACAGCTTCCGGAAGATTACGGGAGTCGCGAGGACGTGCATGCTGCTGTCTTCCTGTTTATTTTAGGTCTACTTCACCAGTGACAACGAAACGGTGCGGCCAACTCTGCTGCGTGTACTTCTGTGCTGCACCGCGCCTTTGCTGCAGGTTATTGCGTGCTCACATCGGTTGCTTGCTCTTGTTTTCCTGTTGCTTTGTCCCTGATGTGGCAGCTGCACTTCACATAGCATCGCGATTCCGATGACGAGGCCGTGATTGTGGCCGTGCCAATATTCGTCCTCGCTGCCAAGGCAGGCAGGTTCACAATAACACTGCGCCAAGCCGCTGAGCTCGTCTGTGCATCATGCGCATGTCTTGTTCTTTGAACTGCCTGCATGGTTGCTTACTGGATTGATTTCGATCTGCCGCACTTACACCAGGCCATCATGGGCTCTAGGGTTGCGAATGGATTGAAAGCTCTGAGTGATCTGGCGCCTAAGCGGCAATCCAGCTTTCGGAGTTTTGTTTTTGCTGGCGTCAGTTCTTTCGACTGACAGTAAGGTACTGAAAATGGAGTCGCGAGTGGATTCAGTGTATGTGCCGCGGAAGAAACTTGCTGAGTGTCTTAGGAACGCAGCATGCGTTCATTACTTTTGCTGGGTTTGTTTGATGCGTTTTATCTGCCAGGTGGATATCCATGAAGGCATCATCTGCATAGACGGCCTCGAGCTTAAGAACCCTCAGAACCGCGAGTGGCGATCTCCTTATCTGCTAACTGCGAAGCGAACCTTGGCTTATGAAATGTTGTTTTGATGGAGATGTAGTATGGAGCTTGTCAACGCAAGCATGAAATTGAGGTATGCACTTTTGTGCAAGTCTTATGCTACTTTCCAAAGCAAAGCTTGCCCCGGTGGCCCAGGGATTCGATGTCACGTTCTCTTCCGCGACTTCGCAAAGTCCAAGTTCCGACACCTCACGGTGCAGGAGCTAAACATCTCTGGACCCTTGGCTGATTGGAGCCAGCGCACATGGCGGGCCTGGCTTGACAACTTTCACATCGTACAAGTTTCCGGTCATCACTTCGTCAAGCTTCTAGTGTTTTTGCGTCCACAGCAGCCGCATCCACAACTGTTCGACAACTCGATCACTGCAGCTCACCGTGGGAACCTTTCAGGGCCTTTGAGTACCCAATGTGCTGCGGCGGCTGTCACTTTCCCTCCCGAGGTGTGGAGCTGATGTACGAGAAGACATTTGACTCCTCGTGCCGTGGCCGCAAATCGTGGCCGAAGAACGGAGCTGAAATCAAGTATAGAGAGGAAGGTATAAGTGGAGGAAGATCTGTGCACGTGCATGTGCATGTAGGGCTGTATATGTGTGCATGCGTAGGTATCGGTACGTGTACCTGTTTTTGTATATGTATGTGTGTATGTATACTTGTATTATGTATATTATGCATATGTACGTGTATTTTTGCAGCCAATCGTATATATGTATGTATGCATGCCTTTAGGCGCACACGACGCTTTTGCTTCATTTTTCGGAATCCGCGTCCTGTTGAGATGCTTTTGTAATGTAGATGACTTGCAAGTTGGTTTAGAACAGGGTTCGGCATGCGGACGCAAGAGCCAAGCAAGAACCTGGCAGCATGACCTGGCCAGTCTCAAGCCACGCAGTCCCAAGCTGGTGCACGGGCAACTGCGTGCTGTCTCAAATCGTTCAATGCCTCGCCAGTCTATACTTCTGTTTTGAACTCGAAGTTGGGTCTCAGCATGCTCGCCGCCTTCGTTTGCTGAATTGCCATTGGCGTCACTAGGAATGTCAACGATGTTCTGAACAAGATTGCGGAGGTCAAGGACAATCTCAAGCCTGAAAAGAAACTTTCCAGCAAGGAGCTGAAAAGGATTCTCTCAGTTTCATCATTGGGGTTCCGGAACTATGCTGTTCTGGACATTGATGTGGCCGCAGCCAATCGCAAAGAGTCTGCGTTCAGCCAAGGGACAACCCACCAAAGCTGACGTTTCGACGCGTCGTGGTTGAGGACGGTGGATGCCAAGCAGTCGTGGAGAAGCCGGGGTGAGGGCTTCCGTGCAGATGTGCATCAGGACATTGCCGTGCGGCTGCAGGGGCTCGTTGCTGCCATGGCCGGAGGGCTCGCGGGAACCTTCCACAGACTCGATATGTAATTACATTGAAAGGGCATTGCACGAGCGCAGTCTCGTGGAGCGATGTTGATGGTTTCGAGACAGCCACTGCAAGAGGGCGATCTTAAGACAAGTGTAGAAGCTGGCTCCGGAATGGCCTGCGAGGCCAACATTACCACGGCTGATCTGCGGTATGAGGACTTCTCTGAAGAGGTCCGTGCGGGGAACGTGACGAGAGCTTGCCTTTTTTGATGTACCGGGCAGGTGGGCCCGGTGGGCCCGGAATTCCTGATAGCAACTTGGTGATCACGGGGAGCTGGGCTGTGGACGGAGCGTGTCTCTGATGATAGCTTCCCAAGGTTCTTTTGCTAAAGACAGTCCTGAAGTCGGCCTTGAGCAACGCAGCAGCAATTTGATGGCAACGCAACCCATGGACGAAAGCTTCCGGAGCTTCTCAGTCCCGGTGGTAATGAAGTGTCAAGCCTCAATATTGGATACCTGTCTGCTGCAAAGGCAACCTGCTGGGCCTCAATGCTTTTCGGAACTTGTTCGGTTACGGCTTCCACGACGAGCCCGCCTGAAGAGAAACAAGCAGAGCAAAGCGGCCAAAGATGCCTCGTGGGGTAGCTTTGGATGTGGCTTCGGTTGCCATATTGAAGCATTTCATGCTATAAGGAAGCTTCATGTGCGGCCTTATGGGTTGCGCTGCTGATCCGCACCAGTTTTCACAAAGTTCACAATCAAAGCATATGCGCTCGTTTCCTCGCAACGTAGTTGTGCTATTGTGCTAGCTGGTTCACCAGCTAGATTTGCTCAGGGTCGAGCGGCATTACATGCTTTCGAGGACGCCAGGTAAGCAGAAGCCGCCATGCCATGCAGTTGTGCAATCACTATAGCTAGGAAACGGCATGCCTCGCTTGACAAAGTCTGACTGCAACCTACGGGTTCGGGGATGCTCCGTAGCTCCGTTGTCATGGTCTCGCAGTGTCTTTGGCCGATTGTCCTGTTGATCCGGTGTCTCCCGCGGCACGTGCTGTGCAGATAGTAGGTCCCGTCGCTGGCATGTGCAAAGCACTTGCAGAGCAGACGCCGAATTCACCTATGTCTCGCTCGCGGCATCTACAGAGTCAGTTCCCACGCGCCAATGTGTGAGGCCAGCGCAAGACACGATGTGTCATGCAATTGCAGCACAAGATACGAGAGGCACCGGAAACGCAAGAACAAGCCTTCAAAAGAACTCTCCGTCAGCAGCGGGTTGCTTGGAATGTTCCATGGCAGCGCCTCTTTACGTAAACCGAACTACAACCCGACGACTCGTGGAGCCTACTGGCTCTGTCTCGAGCGAACGAGCCAGATTCACTAGAATGGTGTTGGTGAGGGGCGGGCAAAGCGCCGTCCTCGGTTCCCGGCTCGGAAGATCTCAGGCCGACTTTGTTGAACCACTCAGGTTGCACACCTGTAGCAACTCTGCCTGTGTTGGCTCACGAGCTTGCCAAAAAGTGCTGCAAGGGAAGCATACCGCACCTGCGATCCATTCGGTCCCGCGCAAGCTATGTCCATAGCTTTCGTAGCAAAGGGCGCTTGTGTGGCCACCGACCCGGCCCTGCCAAGGCTCGCCACAGCTTGCACAGCAGGCACGTGTGTTCGTGTGTGGAGGAGGAATTTCGATAGACACATGAGTGGCACATGACCGGCTGAAGCTAGCAGCTACTAAGCTCAGGGGCATTGGTATGGGGCTTGGCCACCGCGACGGCTGTAGCTCGGCGAAGCCATTGAGAATCCGAATTGCGTTCATGTTAGTTAGAAGGCTGACAAGTCACACAGGCCTGCCTAGGGACCTATATTGATGTAGCTGGACCTTGAATATACTGGCCGTCACGTACGGCGGATAAACTTGCATGACAGCGTATTCCTTCAAGCTCTAACAGTGACAATGGAAGGTCGCGTAGTGCGCTGCCGCGGGGAGACCCACACCACACCACAGGGAGGGGGGAAACAACCACCCCACTGGAGAGGGTGAGAACGAGGGAAGAACAGGACAGAGAGAAGAACCAGAAAACAGCGCGTTTGAATGGGTACCAACCATGGCGGGGGGGGAACGGCCGAACCGGGATCATGTATATCTTCGTGCAGGCTGGTTGCGCCTCCAATGTGAGAGTGTCGTTGTAGCTGAGGTGCAAGAGGCCAGCAGGAGCTTCTTGTGGCTGGGCAGCGTTAGACATAGATTTGAGGTTGCGCATTGCTGGAACCGTCGAGGTCGGTGCCTGTGCCTTCTCGGCAGGAGGCAAATTTTGCAGTCTACATAGACAGCACGGGTCGTCCACATGCTTTTTGCCGGATGGATTGTTTCCAGGTTGGACGTCGCAGCTGGGTGGCGGCTCTTGTCGTGCCAGGGCACGCGTCAGGGTAGGGCAGAAGAGGAGTTCGCGCACACTGCCTGGCGAGAAGGCTCGCGCACGCCGAAGTTGACAATCCGCTCCCGCCACCCGTGGTCAAGGCATCGGTGCATGACAAAGAAGGGTCTCTGCCAGCAATCCCACGGCTTTCATCTGATTGGGGCTCAGGATCTAGAGAGAGCCGCTCCCAAGATCCAAGGAGGTGGGGCATGCGCCAAGAGATCCTCCGAGTTACGTTGTATGCCTTCTTCCTGCCCGGTCCGCTCGGTTTGGAGGCGTCGACTGGTTCTACTTTGAGTTGCTCCCCGCAATCAAGAAAGAGGAGATGCAGCAGAGTCATGCAGAGTCTAAAGCTGGCTTCAGTCGTGGTGGAAGTTGCATCTGGGATTGAAGCACCGGGGCGTTACCGAAGCCTTCTGCAGCCCAGGGCTCAACATGATGAGCAGTACATGTGATCGACCAGCTGGCTACCCCACTACCCACTACCCCCCCTTGGCATTTTTCATGCACTGGGCCGATCAAGTGGATGTCAATGCCGAGAGTAGAGGAAGTGGACGAGCCCGACTTCCAGATCTTGTCTTGCGGATATGGAGCAGTCCCAAGCAGGTGTTGACCGAACTGTTGGACACAACAAGTGCCAGCATCCCCTGCTCCCCTTCCGGGGCGAAATTAAATCTGCGAAGACTGCTTATAACAGCCGCAACAAGCTTGGCAAAGCCCCGAGTCCATGGATGTTGCAATGGCAGAGCCCTCGGCCAAGCCCGCCCGGCCCACGCTACCTGACGCGGCAGAACTCCGGGCCGAGCTGCACGAGGCGAACTTCTTTTTTTTGGCTTTGGTTGTCTGAAAAGCAGCAGCTTCGTGCGCTTCGCAGAGCCTGCTTGAGGCTGTGCAGCGTCTCAGCTTCGCAGAGCTCCACAGCAGCACCCAGCGCCTTGGCTGCGATTCGTGCCGGCTTCATTTGCTGACTGTACAACTGCTGAGGCGGGGGGGGACCAGAGGGGAGGAATGGCCAGGCCGTCGACACGCGTTTTCCGAGGTGGGCCTCCGAGCTGCTGGCGGCGCTTCCACTTGGAGGAGTCTGACGGTAATGAAATCGTCAAGGGGCTAGCTATGAACCTCCCTAAGAATTAGCAGGCGCCGACGAAGCTTCGCCCGCTTCGGCCTCGTCGGTCTCGCCGACACTGCCGCGATCTCTTTGCAGCCCAGTGCTCCTTGCCAAGGCCTCTGGGAGACCCGGGTAGCATGGAGAGATGGCTGTCTAGCCTTCACTAGACAACATTCAAGCACAGGTGGGCACATTTTTGCTCGCTGAACCAACTCCGCAGCAATTCTCAAGGGATGAATTCCTGCGCGAAGCTTTCGAAAAACGATGTGCGGTCTTCATCCATCCAGTCTTCTTCCGTTTATGATCGCTCTTGCTACACGACATTCGCAGCAAAAACGCTGGCTTGGAAGAGCTGTCAACAGCTTATGCAGATTTGTGCCAGTTAGCGGCCTTGGATTTTGCCGAAGATGTCAGTGGAAAGAAGAGCGGACAGTTGACCGAAGGTCATACATACATACATACATACATATATATATATATATATGTATACATACATACATGTATAGTATATACACACATACACGCACACAGCCAAATTTGTGTATGTGTGTATGTATGTACATACATACACACAGAGATAGATAGATAGATTGATATGTATGTTTATATGTGTCTGTGTATATATATATATATATACATATATATATATATGTATATATATATATGTATATATATATATATGTATATATATATATATATGTATATATATATGTATATATATATATATATATATATATATATATATATGTAGAGTGGGATCGGCCTGCGACCAGGCCCACTTCGGCATGCGTGAGTACTCTCGGGCTGCCCACGTTCTGCAGGGAAGTCCCTTGCCTTAGATCTCTCTTGAGAGTCGACCTTCCAGCTCTGCATCGAGCTGATGTTGTGCTTCGGTGTAGGGCAAAAGCAGGGTGCTATTGAGCCGAAGACCTTGCGGTCGTGGAGCTCTAGAGACAGTGCCAGGGTTCATTTGGTGCTTTCAGGTCCTGCTCAAAGCCAGGAGCTGCATTCCGCACCGTGGCCAGTGTTTTTCAGGCTGGAGTGCACTGCTTCCCTTAATCTTTTGAGGAAAAACGGCAAAGCCACAAAGGAAGTGGAAGAGAGTGGGCTTGCTGTGGCATCTTGCCAGGTCCTATGCTCTCTACTTGGCGGGAGAGAAGCGTCGAGAGGAAGATGCAGCAGAGGCACCGGAATCCTGGCATATGGATACACAAGGTGCATTCGGCACTGGCTCTGAAGTTGTCACTGTCGCACCGCTGGAAGCAAAGCTTTTTCGCACCCTCTTCAAGAGAGCGTCCTGCTTCAAGGAGACCTCGGGGGCTCAAGCTAGTATGTATATGGTCACGCGCTCCACGGCCCCCCCTCCCCCCCAAAGCTCAATGGTCTGGATACAGGTGGGCCCCCCCCTCCCCTGTGGTGTGGGGTGGGGTCTCTCTTCCCCCCGTGGGGTGGTTGTGTTGTTTTGGGATTTGGGGTTTAGCTTAAGTTTTTGAGTTTTGGGTTTCCTGCTAAAAGGTATCAGGCTTCGAACGACAAGGCTTGGTTCGTTAGGGTTGACGGTTCATGTTCTGCTGTAGGCTCAGAGCTTGCATTTAGGCGCGGTTTAGGGTTGGGTTGAGTGTAGGGCTTACAGTACAGGTTAAGGTTAAAAACAGGAGCATGCGCTATCTTATGATATGGGGTTTATGGCTAGCGTAGGGCTTGCGTGTAACGCCTGGCGCCCCAGCACCAACCCCACAATCAATCGCTCTCCGCACGCGCCAACCCCCCCCACCCTTCCAGACCATACCTGGGGGAGGTGGGGGGGGGGCTGGTAACGCCAGACGCTTAACCATATATATATATATATATCTCTCTCTCTCTCTCTCTCTCTGTCTCTCTCTCTCTCTCTCTCTCTCTCTCTCTCTATATATATATATAGATTTTTATCTGTATGTCTATATATCTGTATATCTATATATCTATGTGTATATATATATATATATGTACACATGCTGGCACATTCAGCTGAACTCTGCTGCACTCCGCCAACTCATGAATACCTACGAACACTGCATGGGTGCCTGTGCGCAAGCTGATCGTGGTCTCAGATTGTTTTGGACATTTTTCAGCCATTTCATGGCACTGCTGTGGCAGATGCCAACTTTTGCGTTGAATGCCGCTGTGCTTGTGCCAACGTCTTCTGCAGTGGAAGGCTGCTTCAACAGTTCAAGCTCGCTAGCACAAACAAGGGGTCCGCTCGGAAAGACAAGCCGGACTCCGCCTGGTTTTGGAGATCTGGTCAAGTTGCACGGCTCTTCCTTGGTGAAACTCGTGAGGGTGTGGACCTGCTGCAAGCTTCTTAAATGAAAAAGGCCACAGAGCAAGAGAGATGCTTGATGATAAGAAGAGGAAGTGGAAGGAGAAGGCGTAGTACAAGGCGACAACGGCAAGATATTTGAGGCTCATTGCAAAGACAAGGATAGATTGCATGACTGTACGGCCGCTTCCTCAAAGTTTCAAGCACCACACTGAATCTCCCTGCTGTGGTCAGCAGGTGACAGACCCAGCAGAGGCGAGCCGCATCCACAACACCGAGCTGCAGCTCGTCGTTCTTTCAGCCATTCCAAACGCACGAGGAATCAGCCTCCGATACCAACCGAGGAAGACGCTGGAAGAAGATCTTTCTGCGCTCTACCGAGAACAGAAGCTGGATGGTCTGGGCTGCCTGGCAGCTTTGGAGACCACCAGCCCATGAATTGTTGGGAAGAGCCTTGCCATACGAGCCCAGCTCCAGAGGCCTCTATGTATATGGCATCGTACTGAAAGGCTTGGTGTCTCGGCTCGCAGATTGCAGACCGGTTCTCGGCGTAGCAGAGCTAGCTTCGGGATGAGAAAGGCAGCTTGCAAACTCAGGAGCTGAAAGAGGATGCGCGACGAGTCGCGAAGCTTTCCATTCTCTGTTTGCAGTGGGTTTCGCTTGGTCTGACACTTTTGCATGTAACCGGTTTCCGTGCACTACTGAGTGATGCTGGGCAGTTGGGCAGTCCGCGGACCAGCGTTGAGGTTCTTCTGGAGTCTGTCCACGCTTTTCCCTGCAATTGGTCGGCGTGGTTGGACATCATCAGCCACTCTGCTATGGCGACAGCGAGGAAATGAGTTCGAAGACAGTCGTACTTTCAACATCGTTCGTTCGCCTGTGAGTCCCAAGGTATCTCTGCAGACTTAGACGACGTCACAGGTCGATGCGAGGATTTGAGGTGGACGTCAGCAGACTCTGCTGCGCAATTTTGCGTATCTTCTGTGTTTGAGGCTGGTACCAGTAGCTGCTAACAGGCTACCGCCCCATTGGATGTCCTTGTTCTTCGAGGCGGCGCTGCAGCTGGCCTCGTGACGCTAAAAAGCGCACTGTCGTTTGGTGTCTCATGTCAATGAATTGATGATGGCTTGCCGAACCTTCTACGTTTCATTTACCTTTCGCCAAGGAGCTTCAGAGGAACGACAGTGCAAAAGACCTTTACGTTGCACTCCGGGCTTCTTTCCCTGAGTCTGCCTACATCGCCTCGCAGATAGCAACCTGCTTCTACAACCTTCGGACTCGGGGCTTAATTGTTGGGCCACACATCTATCGGATGTTGCACCAGCGCCGACGATGACGTGTAATTCGGGAAGTTCCTGAGGAACTTCGACGCCTCGCAGCTGGCTTTCGAAGAGCTCCGGCGACGAGATCCTTATCGGCTCTCGTTGCCTGACTGCACAGAGAGAGGATCGACTTCTCTTCGAAGTCGCTGCCCGCTCCGCTGCCAGGTCTCTGGATACATACTCGAACATCCTCTTCGTGAAGGACAGCCGCTGTTCTTCCAGACTTGACAGCTTTCCTGGCTAGAGTCGCCCCTCCTCACCCCTGATACTTGAAAGTCTTGGTGCCAAGCTCCTCGCCAGTAGTCTGCTTTTGTCTGCATAAACGGCTCCGCGTGCTGCATGGCATTGTTGTTTGGCAGTTTTCTTGCCGTCAGACTGTGGTCGCTTTGCGATTTCTTTTGTGCTTCGACTTCTAGATCTGAAGAGACCTCAGAGATGTCCGTCCGATGGCCAAACACCCAACATCAAACATCACCCTCTGCGCGTTGCATATTCCCGGATAAACAACGACTTCGTGATGGCAGCAGGTTCAGTCGGAACCTGCTGAGTCTGAATCCTTTCCTGGGCTGTGTTTCTCGACTGGGCATGCAAAGTCTGCAAGGCTGACCGACAGAGGTCTTGAGAGCAACGCTGCCCACAACTGCTGGAGCCACTGCTTAATGCATGCTCCGCGTGCTCGTCCAGCGAAGTTGTTTAGGTGCAGCTGCCCCGGGCGCTGTCCGAGCTTCCACTGCGCGTGGCAGTCCAAAGTTCTGAGATCTCAACTCCGAACGCAGACAACGACAGCAGGACGACCTTGAAGGCGTCAGTCTTGCAAGCACGAGTTGCTGTCTGTGCGACGGGGCCGAGCCGAATCATACACAAAACTTTGGTAGAATGCCCCGGCTGGTTTCGGATTTGTTGTCCTAACATGTCCCAGCTGATTTTCTTCAAGCGGCCTGCGCCCAAGCTGCAGGAGCAGGCAGCAGCACTGAGCCATCTCGCGCGCCAGGCCGTCAAGCGTCTTGTCACGACTTCAGTGCTGACATGTGCTGACAATTTTCAGTTGTTCGAGTGTGCAGTTGGCAGTGCTGTGGCCATTGTGCCAAGGATAGACAAATACACGCCTGAAGCCTGCATTATCATCGGAAATTATTACAGCCTGAAGGGTGAGCATGAGAAGGCCGCGCTGACCTCCGTTCATCAAGTGACAGTGTGTCTACCAGTGGAGGTTTTGGGCCAGATTCTTGCCATTCAGATGCAAAGCCATGGGAATTGTGAAGGCCGTAATCTACTTCCGGCGAGCTCTTGCGCTCAATCGCCATTTCACTCCGGCATGGATTCTGACCCTCTGCAGCAAGAGGCAGCATAACATAGCTCCAGATTCGGAATACGGTCAGTGTACCAAAATCGGAACAGCTGAAGCATCAGTACCTGCTGTTTTGTCGGGGTTCCGGATTCAAGATGCCGGTGCCATGAAAAGCTGGTGCTTCAGGATGGGCCATGAGTTCATGGAGATGAAGAACACTGCCGCCGCAACTTGGAGCTTTCAGTATACCGGTTAGTGTATTCTATTGCGGTCAAGGAACAAGCGAGCGCAATCGCATGTGCTCGGGTTAGATTATAATTCCCTCATCCAGTTCTCTTAGCTTGAGGTTCTAGTCACTCTGAGGCAATTGATGCTTACCGGACAGCTGTGACAATCAACCGGCGGGACTACAGAGCTTGGCCAGCTGCTACAAGCGATGTTTTCGGAGTGATTTCGGGTTCTCCATGCCGATTTCAGTGTGTCAGTTTTGTAGCGGAACGCGATAGAATGCACAAAGGTACGGATTGGGGCAGACATACGAGCTGTTGAGCCCCTTGTCCTTGCAAAGCTTTGCGGTGGCACGGCACTTCGTGCAAGAGAGGCATGCGACCGAGGCCTTCACTTCTACGCTCTTTTCTACTACCGCCGCTTGTGCTGTCATGCTTGATCTTTGGTGGGGGGTGGGGATGCATTGCACGGAACGAACAAAACTTCAAATGCTAGGACAAGCGATGTCCCTCCGGCCAGATGATGCGCGGATGTGGTGCGCCATGGCGCAGTGTTGCTCAGACGAACAGGAGTGGGATCAGCCCTTTAGGCCTCTAGACTCAAAATCCAGATCTCAGGTTATGATCACATGGACAGAAAGGTGGAGGCAGGAACTGCTAGAGCCGAGGGAGTGGTTCCTGTTTTCTCATGGGTCGCCGGTGAGGCACTGAAGTGCTACGAGAAGGCGCTGTCCTGCACATAAAATGTAGCGTTTCAGGGCCCCGGCCCCCACCGTGACGCGAATCCGAATGGGGACACGCAACCGAGGCGCACCGCTGCGGAGACATGGAGCGGATGGCCCTACCCCGCCTCGCACGACTGCATCGCGACCATGGGGATCACAGGCACGGACGTTACACTCGTTACACCGTTACACACAGGGGTACTTGCCGCCGTTTCGTGATAGCTGTTCTCTGCTGCATGGGATTGCGTGGTCAAAACATGTGTGCGCAGGCAAGCTGCCGCCTACTACGGCCAGATGCTGGAGCAGAGCGGACATTCCAGAATAGTAAGCAGTGCTTCAGGCAAAGCGCCATTTGCGAAGGAAGTCGTCCTGTGTCTCGCTTCTCACTCGCTGGGAGGTGTACGCCCCGACCCGTCCGGTTTGGAGAGCATCGCCTCCGTGCGGCGGCCCCTGGCGGGTGCCCTGCAAGGGGGGCTGGCAAGCGAGAGTGTGGTGGCTTGCCAAGCATCTATCATGCGCTCTCTCATGGCATGCCAGTCCGTTTGTGCTCCTACTCAGAAGTCGGACACAGAGTTTCTGCTTCGTTGTGAGGAAGCACTGCGCTTTCTGATGAACTTCTTTGCAGAGGAACATGCTCGGATTAGATGCAGCAGCGGCTCCTTTGCTTGCGTGCTCCATTTTGCCAGGAGGGCCGTTTGGCAGAGGCAGAGGCCTGTGCAACGCAGCTACTCGACACTACGGGCTCTGAGAAGGCCCGGTTGCACAAAGGGGCGTCGTGTGAAGCGCTAGAAAAGTGTCATCTGGAGACCTGGCATGTTTGAACCTACATCATGCCAGCGGGGCTTGTGTTGCGTGTCGGTGAGGACGAAGCAAAGGCACTGCTTCGCAATCTGCGCCTCCGAACGCCAACATGAGAGCTCCCAGAAAAAAGATGGGCGTTGCACGCGGGAACGTGGCATGTTTTCTCGCTCAGGATCCAAGTTGTCAGCCACAGTGCCAGGACCCCTCCCTGTGCCGCAAGGCGTTGGGTTCTGGCGCGGAAGGCGCCTATGTGCTTGGAACCAAGGTGGCTCCAGACTCGCATCCACCCCCTGCTGGAAAGTGATCATTTGAAGCTTTGCAAGTTCCAGAGTCGAGGTCACCTCTTGATTCGGAAATTACCTTCCCAATGAACCAGCCGTGTGCTCAGATTTCCCGAAGTTGCGACGTGGAGCGAGATGGTTTGTAATTTGTAATGCAGCTTTGCATCGTGAGGTGGTCTTCTGGTCAGCTTTAATCTGTGTAGGGATGGTGAAATCGTGGCCATGCAGAAGGCCACAAGGACATGCCACAGGCTTGATAATCCGTCGACAGACTGTGTCACAGCAGGGCAACCAAACCTGGACAACCTTGTGTAATTACCGATGCCCCAGCTGTCTAAGCTCGATGCCACACGACTGCAGTCTCTGCGACCGCAGGCTCCTGCTAGTCGATGTGTCGGTCGGAGGTAACTTACTGGATGGGTCAATCTCGGCCCAGGTTGGCGAGTGCCAATGTGGAGGCAGACGAAGATGGCTGGACAAACGACATTAGAGATTTCCAGAAGGCAGGTTTCCAAGCATACGCAGCAGCTTGAGAGAGTGTAGCAAACATGGGGCAGAGTGAGCATTTGGAAAATCGGCGTTCATTGAGTGCAGGCTTGTATCGACATGAGCGATGCCGTTGGTGGGAACAAGTGGCCTGAGGCGGGAGACCGTGCGCCAGGCTGCCTTTTGCTTTTTTTCGCTACTCCCTGGCAACAACTCCAACCTGCTGTGCTGGCCCGCAGGTTTTAATGCCTCATTAGGTCTACCAAGCAAGCGGTTGAAGTAGATTGTGTTGTGCTAGAGGGTTAGGGTTGCATGCGCACGGACAGTTACTCCATGAGAGCTGACCTGCATGCATATGTGGAAAGCTTCTGCCGGCACCCTTACCAGCGTTTAGCCATGCAGCGCTGCATCTGGCTTGGCGCTCTCTGTGTCAGAGGCGCAGCCGGCCCCGAGAGCGGGAGAGAGAGAGAGAGAGAGAAAGAGCCTCAAGCACTGTTTTGCATGGGCACCTTGTTTGGTCTGATACTTTCACGAGTGTGTGGTTTCTTGTTTGTTGGCAGACTACTAGGGGCACTCGACACCTGCAAAACCTTGAGTACAGCCAAGCCCACCCTGTCAAAATGACGGGATGGGGCCGCTCCCCGGAGCGGGAGGGAGGGACTGCCTGTCTCCCACGGCCCAGAGCAAAGCAAAGCAAAGCCTAAAGCACTCGGTTTGCCGCTGCTGCGTCTCACCTACCTGGCGTGCTGGAGGAGAGGGTCGCTCCCTCTCCTTCTACCCTCGCGAAAGAAAGCCTGGACCGTTTCAACGCAAAGTCTCTGGTGGATGACAGGCTTTCTGGTTCATGCCGAAGAGACGTGCGCACAGAATCAGAACGGCCAAGACGAGCCGACCGAGGCATGTGCAGATAAGTGCACCGGGTTGGGCTGTAGAGATGCTTGCTTGACGGTGCAAGGCCGCAGCTATGGCGGATGGCACCCAGGAGCCAGACATGATAAGCTGGGGCTTGCTTTGGACCTTTCGCCAGGCCTTTTGGAGATAGAATGGTTTCAAGAACGTGCCATCCGACATGCTCTGATGCTAGGACTGCGGATGCAGCTCCCTTAGCCGTGGCGCTTCAACAAAAGGCGAGCACAGTCAGCCCGTGAGGCCATGGCCGTCAGATGTGCAAAGCAGCATGCGGCCTGCGGCCACTGCATGCAAGAAGTCAGAAAATTATTTCAGGTTCGAGGGCCTGTCGGACTCGGCGAAGAGGCATGGAAGAGAGAGATAACGATTCCACATATGACATAGGAGTTTGGTCAGCCTGTCGAAGGCACAACGAAGACATGGTGAGCATTCCTGCGGGTCGCTTTCATATGGGCGAGCGGAAAGACAGAGTTCACTTCCCACAGGCCGGGCGTGCCCGCGGTAAGAGTAAGACCTTCACTTTGTGCATTCCTGCTGCCACCTCCCGTAGGACGGTGAAGGCCCTGTACGGCCAGTGCAAATGTCCAGCTTCTGGATGGACCGCTTCGAAGTAAGCAATGAGAAATGGCAGGATTTTGCGAGAGAAACGGGTTACCTCACGGACGCCGAGCGTTTGGGCGACTCGTTTGTAGCAGAGACCTACCTTTCAGAAGCCGTCAACAAGACCATCCACAAAAAGGTAGACGCAGTGCCTTGGTGGCTGCCTGTGCCGAATGCTTCGTGGCATCAGCCGGAGGGCATTGATCTCCGGCAAGCAAGGGGTTTCAGAGTATCTCTGTTGCTTTGGCTGGGTGTTGCTCTGTGTTGTCCCACGGTTGGATTTACCAAGGACAGCGCGCTGAGCGGAGCGAGCAGCAGATATGGAGATCGGTGGAATCATCCTGTTGTACATATCTCATGGATACTTGGACGTGGCGCACAAGCATGTGCTGTCTGTTTCGGCTTTTCTGGTGTTGTTTTGTCGGTCGGCGCGCGTTGGAAAGGAACGATGCGGAGGCATATTGTAGATGGAGAAATGCCTCCCTGCCTACAGAGGCCAGGCTGAATCCAGTTGCCCTCAGCAGTGCATCTCCGATTGTTGTGGCTGCTGGGAGCGGGGCACGTGTCCTCGCTGGGTGGGTGTTTCAGGGCAAGCATCAGTAGCAGGATTCGCATGAGTTTGACTACTCTCTGTCTGGCTGGCTGCCTGCGGCCCGCCTTTCCCTCTGTTTGTCTGTTTGTTTGTCCCATGAGTGGACACCTGGATACACCTGAAACTCCCAAAGTACTGTCAACCCGCATGTTATGGTTGACTTGCTAACCTGCCGTCCTGTCGTATTTCATATTGCCTGGATGGGAAAGGGCTCTAGTCGTCCTATTGAAGTGTCGGGCATCCCATTCGATTTCAGTTTCAGGCACAGTGGGAGTATGCAGCGAGAGGCGGCCTTGAGGGCAAGCTATACCCTTGGGGCGACACAACGCACCTTCGATTAAAGTAGCATGCAAGTGCAGAGCCTGGATCCAAAACGTGTCATCCTGAGTCCAAGGTATGGGAACGAAACGGAGGGGATGCCGCGCCGGCACCGGATGAACATCTGGCAAGGAGCGTTCCCAAAGGAGAACACAGCCAAAGACGGCCACAGGCTCAGATCCTGACAGCAACAGCTACCTTGTGCCCTGGCCTAGCTGTGTCAAGGATACCAGAAGACCGCGCCGGTCGATGCCTACGGTCCGCAGAATGCCTCGCGCTTGCATTCCAGACAGTGGAAGCACGGTGGACAATTCGTACAATCGTGTACACACCACAAAAGGCAACACCACACGCTGCGGTGAGCATAAAGAAGACAGCAACGGCGTGACCGTTGCTGGATGACATAGCTGAGTTTGAGCCGAAAGGGCCAACCTCTGCGCGGGCTTACTCAACCAAGGCCGAAAAGGTCCAACCAAAAACTGACAGAGCACAACACTGTTTTCAGCACCACAATCTTGCACAGCCAGGAGTTGCGACAGGTGCATACAAACCCAGCACTTTACACGGCAGTTGCAGCGGGCCACCAGATTGTGCTGTGACGCCGGCTGACGAAGCTAGAGCCACCAGGACTTCGTGCCTGCAGAGGACATGGGGGACAGGACCCACACTCACCGCGAAGATCAGTGTGCTGTCATCCTGTTCGGAAGCACTTTTCCTTTTCCACACATGCACATCTGGAGCCATCTGCAACAACCGTCAACGGTCGACGCTAGCATACAACACTGCGGCGCAGAAATCTGCTCATTGGCCACGAGAAGGCTTCCACAATCGTCTACTCCCAGCATGCTGGGAGCCATCGTGTTGATCAGGACTTACGTGCGTGTAGTCCCAGCCGTGCAAATTCAGGATTGGGGCTTATACAATATGGTGGGCAATGTATGGGAGTGGACCGGAGATTGGTACAGCCCCGTTCATTTCCTGACCGACAAGAACAAGGACACGGGTTTGGTGGACCCCACGGGACCGGCCTCTTGCCTGCAAGAAAAATCGCTTTCAGATCCATGGGCCGAGAGACTCCTCGCAGCTGAGGAAATCGAAGAATTAGACGAGATAGTTGACATGGGCTATCTGAAAAAGGACTCTTCTGGACAATATGCTGCCGGATTGCATCTAGCCGGTGCAGCTTGGTTTTCTTAGACAGTAGAACCGAAAGATGTGAAACCACAAGGAGAAGATCAAGAAAGGTGGCTCTTTCATGTGCCACAAGTCCTATTGCCACTTGGATTCCGGAGTTGCCGCGCCTACACCGGTGGACGTAGTGCCAGACCCCATTTGCTGCACATGCAGGCTACCGCTATAGGATCTGTGCACGCAGCCACCTTACAGCCGATGGTTCCGCACATCACACCGGCAGCTTGGGCACACCTTCGCATGATTTTGTCTTGGTATTGTGTTTCCTGCAGTTGGTTCGGCACTTCCACAGAGTTGGCATTCTTGGGGCCCGAGGAGTTCGCTGTGCCGGAGAGGTGCAACAGAAGAAGACATGACTAAAAGTTGAAAGCCACCTTGTTGGATTATGTCTCATAGACTTCTCCACACATTCGAGACGCTTACGGCAGTTGGCTGTTCTTGGACGAAGTTTAAGAAGGAAGCGACATCGCGTTCACGTGCTGACGCTTGTCAGAAGCCTCAGCTGGACGATCTTTTGGATTGAGGGAAAGCTTTCCTGAAGTCCGTTCGGTTTCAGGAAGAAGGAGCCCTCACCAGAGTCTGTCTGTCTTCAACGTACAGTGCCGACATGTGGGCGAGTGCTCATGGCATCCCGACACCAGACTCTGCGAGATGAAAAAATCCTTCTGCTATATGCTTGCCGGGCTGGGCTGTGTTTCGAGGGCATAGCTCTGAGCCTTCCCGCCGTGAAAGGCAATGTCCGGCTTTAAAAAGGCCCAGGAGGCTCTCAACGGCATCATGGGAAAGATTAATGTTCGAGCCGGTGCCCCAGAGCATCTTCACACTGGCATTTGAGCTAGTAGATGTCGTGCTAGACATTCGCTCCGCGCTCCAGGGGCTACGCGCCCCTCCTTACAGATTGGGGCAGGTGGTGACTAGTCACACAGCAGAAACGCCACAATAGCCCGAGAACCAGGAGTTTGAAGCCAAGATCTACACAGGCACACAAGTGGCTCTGGCATGTCCTCCCATCAGGCGGGCATGGCCCAGAAGCCAGAACGGCCAAGATCGGAAAAGCGAGCAGCAATATTCGACAACCTTCACCATGATATGCACTTCCCGACCCCGACTTTTGCGCAACCCACGTCCGAACAATTCTTGGGATTTCCATAGCTGCCATCCTAGCCTTCGCGTGTTTGAGCCGAGGCAGAAGGCCCAGCTCCTTTCGTGCTGATAGATGTCTTCGTGGCATGTTTCGTGGTGCTCAAAGCGCTGGATGTCACGGGTGGCAGCCGTGCTGAGGTCCTTTCATCCTTCGGCTGCGTGCCATGCGATCATGATACCTCCGAACATGCCAGGATGCGTACGAAGACAGAGCTTCCGCTTACCTGCAGAAGAAGAAGGCGCCGTGGACACGTTTATCTGCTGGCCTGCGCAATGGAAGATTTGCACTGGCTTGAAGTCCAGCCCCAGCGCAAAGGATGAGGGCCCGCGCGTGTCCGCATGCTTCTGACTGTTCTGTGGGAGGACATGATGGCCTTCCGCAACCAAGCGGGCACCCTTGCATTGAGATGAGAAGCTGTAGACTTCGATGCGCCGGCGAGCACCTTCTCCACATGCCCTCAGCCTCAGCAAACATGCAAGTTACATCATTGCAAGACGAGGAGTCGCCGCTCAATTGGAGGAGTACACGTGCGACCTAGATGAAATTTTCGATGTGGCATGACCCCGGGCATGGTGGACAACGTAGTCCAGACTGCCAGTAGCGTGCAATCTTGGAGCTGTTTCCTTCGTTTTGACAGCCCGGGACAAGACAGCTACATCCCATCGACGTTTGAAGTCGGAGCTTGGATCCGCGAACTTAATTTGGGCCTGCTGTGCGTCGTTTCAGGCACGACCCTTGGGTGGAACGAGGGCCGGCTTGTTTCAGCAGTTCGCGGCAGATTCTGAATTCTGGTTCCTCATTGCCATCTTCTTTGCTGGTGCAGAAAATGCGTGCTTCTCATATTGACAAACCGGTTAGATATCGAACGAAGATAGAATTAGGTAGGATATGTCAAGATACGAGGCATTACATCGAATCTCAGAAAGCTTTGTGTACAAAAAGTTATCGGTAGCAATTTGAAAGTTTTCACGATACACACACACACACATACATATATATATATATATATATATATATATGGTACGGAAAAATGTGGTTCCAGCATGTTGGGATCCTTTACGGTGGGGTTTGCGAAACCTTAATCTCCGTACCGTGCAAACCCTGCTTCCGCACACTGGTCTAAACAAATTTAAGATATGGGTTTTAGGATTTAGGGCTAGGGCTTCAGGATTTTAGGGTTTTCGGGTTTAGATTTTAGGCTCTGAGTTAAAAGATAAATTCCTAAAAAAATATATATTTATATATTTATAAAATTTGAAAGAGCTTTATTCAATATTATAATATATTATATCTTTCTTTTAATCGATATTTCAAAATATCTTAAACAAGATTTAATATTTGGGCATGCGATGGCGTGATATTCAAGGCAATCTGGATATTGGATAAGGAGTCTGATCAGATTTTCGTTCTCAGCACCTTGAGACGTCGTGATGATTGATTTCATTGGGAATTATACAACTCCGAGTTAGTAAATATGTATATAAATATTTTATCTTATCTTCTCAATCGAATATTTGCAGTGAGATTATTGATTATAGGCAATCTTTAATATTATAAAATTATATGTCCTTATTTTGTTGAAGGCCTGGCGACCCAATAAGTCGTAGAGATCAGTTCTTATCTAATTCAATGGGTCCGAAAGATAAAGGAGGTTTAGTATTCGCGCTACGCTTCTTGATCTTCTGGTCTATTGTTTCGTGCTCTTGCATTGGGAGATATTTGATAATGGCACGGCAGAGATAATGAGAGGACTTCGAACCACTAATTATATAATCTAATTTCAAAATGGATTCGATTTCTGATAATATCTCTTAAGGAAATCCGGCAATAAATCTTTGAGATTTGAATGCGATATTTTTAATTTATAAATTATGTGACAACTTAAATTGATTCCGTAGAAAAATGCTGAATTAGAAATCCAATCTATCAGCGGGAAATCGATTATAAATCGAATATTAATTGAAATCTGATATTCTATCATAGGATTGTTT